>VZTY01020002.1:150147-222955 GCA_013400935.1 Turnix velox
GGGAAAGTTCTTAGTTTGGGGCAGCAAAGATCAGGATGGGCCTTCTGCTTCTAGTAAAATAAGGAGTACAGCTCACTGGGCTGATGATGCTATCATGTACATATATGCAACTAACATGTAACAATCTGTAGGATTTGTGCCAAGATTTGTATCCAAATCTGGTAAATTTTTTAGTTTACAGTCTGGTAGAGGGAATATGCTGATTTTGTAGAAGAAGTTTTAATTTGATTTTTAGTTAAAACTACCTACCCAGTCTTAATACAAACATGATTAATTTAAATTTCACTATCCAATTGTAATTCTCTGTATAATTGAGGTTTGCACAAGACACTACTGTGGATAAATCCCAAAAACCCTCTCCAGAACACAGACTTCTGGGATTCCCTTCTTAAGTGCTTGTATGCTAATGTATGTGGAATAAATACAAGTTAGATATCTGCACAAAGCAGTGGGGCTGTGTTCTTGTTGACATTATGATCAGAGTAATTTTTACAATAACTAGGCTGCTTGAGGAAAACATATGTAAAAGATCTTGCCAACAACAAAAAATATTCCAAAATCTAAAATTGATTCTTAATTACCTCTTTGTTGTCATGAGTAGAGACAGTATGAGGATTACTGGTGAATTTTCCTTATAAAAGCACCCAAACTAAAAAGATAAAATCCAAAGCCTTCAAATACACAAAAGCTGTTCTGCATTTAGCAAGTCTAATACGTGTTGTTTTGGTATATAAGGGTTCCTAGGCCATTTTTTGGTGGAACAGAGAGATTATTCTCAAAACCACTTGATCCCTTATGCAATATTTAGCACATACTTCTATTTTATTCCAGAACCAGTCAAACAACACAAAATATGTATATTTATATTTAAAAATGCATATTTAAAAACAAAACAAAAAAACAAGGACAAAAAAGAAACAAAACAGAGTAAAACCAAACAAAATAACAAAAAGCCCCAAGCCTGAGAAGAATCCAGTCATCTATAGAAGATACGAGGCCCAACTGCCAGCAAGTGAGGCACTTCAGTTTCACTGTCACTTCTTTCTAACTTCACCTGATTTATGGGCTGTATTTATTATGTTAAAATTTGGGAGAGAACATGCATATTGGCTCATGCAAGAGCTCTTTGGTGTATGAAATTCAATTAGGCTCTAGTTCATGTTAGTTTCTCTTCGTGTCTTCTGAGGTGGAAGTTGCAACAGTCTAATGAAGCCCGAATTTTTGTGTTCTAGCTTTTCGAACATCAGCTACAGACCTTGGCTTGAGAAAGTTATTGGCACGCTGACTCACTGCATCTATATAAGACTCTCTGATGTTCATATGCTGTACTGTAATATAAGAAACTCAGATGAAATCCTAGAAGATTCAGTCAGTGAGAGGACCATCTATCTTCTCCAGATGGTGAATCTTCCCTTTAGAATGAGCTACAATAATGAGGAAGAGATGCAAGTTTAGTGATAAAAAATGTCTTTGCTATGTGGTTAGTTTGTGGAAATCTTGAATCTTGCTAATCTTGGCAGTGAAGACTGGAAGACTCAGAGAAAATAATATATTTATCCAATGAAAGACATTGCTTTTCTAGGAATGTGTAAAGAAATCCTAAAAATACTAGTGAATTTAATTTCTCTTATCATCTTCAAACATTGGTAGGAACAACAAGAAACTACTGTAATCTTTCTCAATAGAAAAGGTAGCAATGTTTTTTATATTTACTTCAGATAATGAACCATGTTTAAGAAAACCAACATAATTTGAATATGTGCTGCAGATTGAAATTTTTAATTTACTTTTTTCATCTTCTCAGTGAGCAAAATAATTTCAGAGCAGTATTCATCTAGCATTTCTTTTTATACTTCCATTTTAGTTTGTTCTCTCTTTATCTTTTTCTGTCTCACAAAATTTTTCATTTTGGAATGTGTCTTTTTCCTTTCACCTGTCTCCTCTTTTAAATTACACACAAAAGCACAGGACTGGCAAACTGACAATGTATCTGACTGAGAAAATTAACAGTGTGACATGTCTCATTAAAACTCTGCAAATTCTTGCATCACAGAAGAAAGTTTCTTTAAATGGAAAATTTGAAATAAGGTAATCTCTTTGGTGAGTAGTAAAATCTGGCTCAAAGGAATGACTAGAGGCAAGGTCCAGAGAGCAGTTTTGAATAGAGTTAAATCCACATGGTTCATGAGTGGAATGTGTTCACGGATGGTTATATTCTTCTCAGGAAAGATAGGCCAGCAAGACGAGGTGGTAGAATTGCACTTTTCATGAGAGACCAGCTAGAATGTATTGAGTACTGTCCAGGGGTGGATGAGGAGAGAGTTGAGAGCTTGTGGGTGAGAATTAAGGAGCAGCCTGGCATGGGTGATGCTGCTGTGGGGGTCTATTACAGGCCACCAGATCAGGATGGGGAAGTTGATGCAGTCTTCTACAGGGAGCTGAGAGCAGCCTCAAGAGTGATGGTAATTGTGGGGGGGTTTAACTACCCTGATATTTGCTGGAAGGCGCACTCAGCCAGCCATCCACACCCAGTGCATTGGTGACATGTCTCCAACTAGGAGAGGAGTGCTGCTGGATCTTATTCTCACTAACAAAGAGGGTTTGGTTGAAGTGGTGAGGGTTGAGGGCAGCCTTGGTTGCAATTACTATGAGATGCTGGAATTCAGGATCTCATGTGGCAGACACAGAATAGCAAGCAGCATCACAACCCTGGACTTCAGTAGAGACAACATTGGCCTTTTCAGAAAATTGGATAGGGTACTAGAAGGTGAGGGAGCCCAAGATAGCTGGTTAGAATTCAAGGACTGCTTCTTCCAAGCTCAAGATGAGAGCACCCCAACAAGTAGGAAGTCAAGAAGGGGAGCCAGGATACCTGCCTGGTGAAACAGGGAGCTGATGGGCAAACTCAAGTGGAAGAGGAGTGTCTACAGGTCATAGAAGGAGGGACTGACCACTTGGGAGGAATATAAAACTGTTGTCAGAGGATGTAGGGAGGCAACCAGGAAAGCTAATCTCTCCTTAGAATTAAGCCTTGCAAGAGAGGTCAAGGACAACAGGAAGGGCTACTTTAAATACATTGCAAGTAAAACCTGCACTACAAGCAATGTGGGCCACTCAAGAATGAGGAGGGGACTCTAGTGACTGAGTATACAAAGAAGGCAAAGTTACTGAATACCTTCTTCATGTCTGTCCATACTGATGGAGGCTGCTCTGAGGAGCATCACAGAGACCCCAGAGGAAGTCAGGGTAAAGGAGGAGTGTGCCTTGGTTGATGAGGACTGGGTTGGAGACCAGTTAAGCAATCTGGATGCTCACAAATCCATGGGTCCTGATGCGATGCACCTGAGGGTGCTGGGTGAGCTGGCAGAAATCATTGCAAGGCCACTCTCCATCATCTTTTGTATGTCATGGAGAACAGGAGAGGTGCCTGAGGACTAGAGGAAAGCAAATGTTACTCCAGTCTTCAAAAAGGGCAATAAGGAGGACCCTGGTAGCTACAGACTGGTCAGCCTCACCGCTATCCCTGGAAAGGAGATGGAGCAACTTATCCTTGGTGCTGTCTCTGGGCACATCGAGGATAAGCAGGTCATTAGGGGCAGTCAGCATGGCTTCTCACCAAGGGGAAATCATGCTTGACCAATCTGATAACCTTTTACAAAGACATAAAAGCATTGGTTAGATGATGGTAAAGCAGCGAGTGTGGTATATTTTGATTTCAGTAAAGCATTTGATACTGTATCCAACATCATCCTCGCAGCTAAACTGAGGAAATGTGGTCTGGATGTGGGGTGGACTGTCAACTGGCTGCTTTCCTATACAGTGAGAAAAATTATATATAAAGAAAGTATATCACTGACAACTAAAAAGGGAAGTATTTCTGTGTAAGAATAGCAAAAAAAAAATCACTGAAACAGGAGTTTGTAAAATAACAGTAATGGATATTCAAACCAAACCACATCTTCTTCACAGTTGATCATTTTGTCCTATGAAGTTGCTAAATGAAGGAGATGTCTCTCCATTTCTCAGCTAGGCTGACATGAATCACAGATGCCCACTAGCCAAAATAACTATAGAAAATACTTTATAGTGAAAGTAGAAGAGAACTATTTTGCAGAACATTTTTAGTACTAGAGTAAAATGATAAATTTTGCAATGTTAATTGCCATACTGCTCACACATTTCTGAGCAAAGATTCATTGTTCAAAGCTGTCAAGCACATATGGTGGGTTTTACCCATTTTTAGTATTAGATTCCTTTAATAACACCTGTATTGAACTAAAAACTAAGAAAATGAAATAAAGTATTCTCTTTAATTGTAAAACTTGTTTTCATTCCTTTACTTGTGTCTGCAAGACTTGTGCATTTTATCTATAGCTTTATGCTCCTTGATCACCCAAGAAGAACTTTTGAAATGTCATTCTGAATTTGAAGTCTTTTTACAATAACTGTGGACTGCTTTGAGTATACATTAATTTTTAATTTGATTACCAATCTATAGAGAAATTATTAAAATATAGAAAATACTAAGTGTCATATCTTAAAGTGTTCTTCTAAACTATGTAGGTTGGCATTCCTCATAAATGTGTTAGTCTACAGTGCCACTACCAGGCCCCCAAACCCTATATTCCAGTCTCAAAATCTTATATTCAGCTTCCTCGCTGGTATTTTGCCTAGTACAGGTAGGGAAAAATACATACAAAGTTTCAATTTGGCAGTGGTAAGTGGCTAATGATTTTGTGTAAGAAAGAGTATATTTCATTTCCAAATAATCTAAATAAGAATTTTTGATACAAATATAACTACACAGTTTATACTATGAGGTTTTCTTCCTTTTCTCATATAGTTCTGTTCACTACCCTGTGTTTGTACTTCTAGTACCATGCAACATTCTCAGGCATCAGAATGCAGTAATTGGGATTGGTAAATAGTTAAATTTGGACAGATACGATTCCTGGAAATTTTTTCTGTGAGATTGTGCTGTTCTGTAGATGAAGAATTTATTTAAATGAATTTTGCCATACTGTGTTGACTATTTCTGAGTTAAAGAACAGACACTGCAGCCACAGTGTATTGTTGTCAGCTATCTTAAAATTTATAACACCAGATACTGCTTTGTAAAGCATATTGTAAAACTGCATTTTTTCCATGGAAATATTTTTTTCTACCCTACCTTTCTTGTTTACATGGGCCTCCTATCACTCTTCATCACTCTGCTGCGAAAATAATGTATCTAGTGGTCGTGGACTTACAGTTCACACTAAAAATTCTTTCTACAGAAGAGGAGAATGGCTTGAAACCTTCAGTTTCATGTCAGCGAGAGAAATGAATGGAGCATGAACAGCAGGATTTATTTGCAAAGATTTCTCTTAATGTCTACTTTCCAACTCGTTGTGTTTGGCAAAATTTCCTCTATTATAGAATGAAATCAAGATATTAATAAGAAAAAGTATATTTTTAGAAGTAAAGATACACATACGTAATATAAGAGGAGTTTATCATTCGTTGATAAACATTTACAGTGTTTCTCAAAGTTAATTTCTGAACTGAAAGAAAATAGATAAACAAAGTTCAGAACAATTATAGGCTTCTAAATTTCTACCATCAAGGCTTTGATCCAACATTCCACATGGGCTCCTTCTGTTCCACAAGTTAGAAGTGTGTGAGAAATAGTCATTGTTTGAACATGTTTCATGACAGAGTTTACTGTTTGACTCAGCTTATCCCACCAGTCTATTTGCAAATGTTTGAAAGCGGCATAAAAGGCAAGGGAATCCATATTCAAAACTGTAATAGTTGTATATTCTACTTCTACTAATGACATCCATATCAATGGTAAAGAAAATAATGTGGGGCACCACAGGCAAAACAGAGAAATACTTAAATTACTGAATTCCAAGGATATTTATACTAAGCTACATGTATCATGTTTCTCGTGATTAGAAATACCAACTTAAACACACTAAACCCCTCCACATGAACAAGTGTGGTCTTACTCCAGTTTCAGTTAATGCTGTTAATGTGTGTTCAAATAACAATTTTAAGAGAAGAAAATAACGCACCAATTCCATCTTAAACTTTTTGGAACGTTCTGATATTTTTCACCATGAAAAGTTTTTATATTCTTTTTGGTAATCACATTCTATTTGATGTGATTCTTCTGCCAAAATCAAAAATTAATTAAAATCACAACATTTATACATTTTTGGCAAAAATAAATCAGAGTGACAGATTCTTTCAGTTAATTATCAAATCAATGAGAAAATTTTCAGAAACATGTTGAGAAAATCTATGATGAGAGTATCCAAAAGATCAAATGAGCCAACAATATTGCTGTACAAAACAATTGACTTTTTTTTTGTTATTAGTGTACTAATGTCAATGTTACAAGCTAAGGTTTATATTACTTACATAATGGGTATTAAGTCAGTACTGAATACTTAATAAATTTGTTTCTTTCCTTTAGGCTACTTAGTTGATGGAATTAAAATGATGAGGACTTAAAGTGAAAAATTCTCCAATTTAGAAGAAATGTGAAGAATATGAAAAATATTAAAAATTTAGTCTGATGTGGAACCAGTTGTTCTATATTTCTTAATTGTCATGTATTCTGCCATGTTCCTTTCCTGCTTAGCGAATTTACAACTAGCACAGCAGGCTGTGAATTTTTAATAGTATCTCTTCAAGGAAGGAGAAGGTCAGAATTAACATAAAAATCTTTAAGAATCGTGGTGCAAGGATTTCTTAGCAGAGAACAGGTGTTGCTGCAAAGTAAAATCTGCCACAGGAGCAAAATTAAAAGATTCTTTGAGATAAGTTTGGAAACAAATGCTTCAGTGTGACACTGAATGCAAGTCAATGGTAACTGAAAATTACTTTGTTTTGCTGATATTAAACATGTTTGTGGGACACAGAATGACTTCATATAAGATAATTTAAAAAAAAAAAAACAACACCAAAACCCAGTCCAAAATAAAAGACAAATCAAAACTAAAAGAAATTTTTTTTTTGTTAATTCTAAATTAAGTGTTCTTGGTTTTTTTTTCCTTTCTAGCTTCATTCTGATCAGGACAAGGGAGATGGATCCCTCAAATACATATTGTCGGGAGATGGAGCTGGTACTCTTTTTATAATTGACGAAAAAACAGGTGACATTCATGCTACTCGGAGAATTGACAGAGAAGAGAAAGCCTTTTACACGCTGCGCGCCCAAGCTATTAATAGAAGAACTCTGAGACCAGTGGAACCTGAATCTGAGTTTGTCATCAAAATCCATGACATCAATGACAATGAACCAACATTTCCAGAAGAAATCTACACTGCTAGTGTTCCTGAAATGTCAGTAGTAGGTAAGTACTTTATTTTGAGGCACAAATGCCTATTCTATGTTACTTGGTGAATAATTTCCTCATCCTATGAAAAGTCAGTCAAGTTCAGAATTCTGCCTGATGTGTTGAGTGCCTTTCACTTAGATTTGTTTGTTCAAATATTGTAATTGCATCAATAAACAGATTTTTGTAATGTGAGCATTATTTCTGCTTAGAACATTCAAATTATTAATTTACAATAATTTTAAAAATAAATAAAAAGTAGCTAATGGTCTATCACCTTCTCCTTAAGAAATGTTAGAATGAGATTACTGAATTAGCCTGTTGAAAGCTCAATGATTTGTTTCTTTCCTTTCCACTGGATGTACCTAGTGGTGATAAGCACTGAATGGAGAGGCATCTCCACTTCCATTCTTTCTGTGTCTGAGTTATGTGTTTACTCCTGAGCTGTCAATTCAGTGCTTGGTGGGAGACACGCTCTTTATTCTCTTTGCTTTCAGGTTTTAAAGGTATGGACAAATATTCTTGTGGTTTCATTTCCTTCCTTAACTTGCTCATGAATAGCAGCTTCAAGAATCTTAAACAGCTATTTGAGTTAATCTTTCTTCTGTTTGCATTGTACTTTCAGTTCCTAGGTTACTTGCAGAGTTGTGGTCTGGATCATGCATTTTGCAGTAAGAGCTACTATTATGTGCAAAAAATTCTTCAGGAAGAATTTCGAGAAGCTTAAAAATATGTAGACTTTTTAAAAATTAATATTCACTTATTCATTGCATACTGTAGACATAGCACTAACTTCTAAATATTCAGAAAGCACATGAGAACATCAATATCTTTTCTGCCTGTTATTAAATTATTGTTTACTGAACAGCAGTTTTGATTTGTCTCTTAGGTTGTTGTATTAGCCAGATGGATACCTGGGAATGTGGCAATTTTTATTACCAAATTCAGTATCTTGGCAAAGGTCCATAAATTCTTTGTTGTTCATCTTCCTTCTGCTGCTCATTTATCATTTTAAAGGCAGAGATAAATGGTCCAACTTCAGGATTGTGCAGTCAAATCAATGTTCTAGAAGACATCTTGTTCCCCTGAAGTCTTAGTGATGATTACCAGCTATTTCTCTTCTTTCACTTTTTTTCTTTACTTTAAAAAGATAATTACTCAGAATATTCTTACAGTTTTGACAACAGTCTTCTGCTCTGTCCATTGTGTTTGTCACCTATCTTTATGCTCATTTTTTCCAGAAGTGCATCTGTGTCTATTTTTCTTTATACAGGTATTTCCATGGGTTTTGACAACTGGTATCTTTTAGATACCAGATACAGAACTTTCTGTAATTTAGACTTTTCTTTTTTTTAAAAGCATCACCTCCTTTCATTTGTTGATTTTTCTCTATTCATCTGTTGTAGCCTACATATTTGCTAGTCATTCTTTATCTCTGTTCCATCCTGTATCTTCAGTGCTCTTTCTATGATGTGTCATGCTTGCTAGCTGATCTTTTCTGCTTCTGAGTTAAACACAAATATATACTTCATATGATGTAACCTCCCTCTGAGTTTATGTGTGAAATACTGGTTCACACATATTAGCTGATCATGTCTACCTGGTGTTATCTTTTCTCTTTGCTTGGCTTTCTCCCTTGGCTTTTTGTATATTTCCTTACTGCTGCTATTCCACCAGTTTTCTGTCATAATATTTATCTTAGACCACTTCCTCCCTGATTCATATTAGCAAGGATTTTTTTATAAAACCTTCTTTTATAGTTTTTTCGTGAAACCCTGTTGAATCCACTGAGTTATAATTTTACTGTATAAAAAATGACAGAGTATGAAAATCTGAATAATATTACATTTTTAGGTTCTTTATTTCACTTTGTACACTAATTCTGCCGTAAGAAGAGGGGCTAGAAAATGAAAAAAACTTCCAAACCCAAAAAAACCCTATTTTTCTTATTTTTCTCTCAAAGAGGCGTCTTAAAAGAACTGTAAATGTTCACTGACATGCTTGTTTCCAGCTTATGTTTATCAAGTTGCTGAAGTGACATGTAACCAAAGGCATTTCTAGCATCGACTTCTCTGAACATACAGCCCTTTCCACCTCTTTGTTATTCTGCTACACTAAGTAGTTTGCTTTGTTTTAGGGCAGAATGTGTCCTTATTTCCTCTTTGTTCCACTAAAAAGGGTAAAAAATTTCTATGACTTCTTATTTGTATGGATAATCTGCTAGGTACAGTTCTCACTGCAGTTATGTATCATATAACACAGGAGCAAGAAAAAGGAAACATGTTTCAAATTCAGCTCTAAAATGAATATTCTATGGGTTCTTTTTCCTAGCTAATTACCTTCAGAGATTCTTATCTAATACATTTACATCATCAATGCATTGTGAGGTCAAAGTCATTATGACTTGTATGGTGTTTGAATATGCTTGCAAAGAGCACATTGGAAAGGGCCAAATATATTAATTACAATTATGTTACTAGACTCTAGGGAGATACAAACATTATAATTAAAATTATCTTTAAATTATGCCTTCTTAGAACTAAAATAATCTGACAATTCGCTGTTTATTTCTAGGCCTGCCTCACCACCATGTAATTCTACTTTGCTGTATAATAATACTTGCAAATATACAAGAAAATCAGGGAATTCATTCATCTTACTAATAGCACAACTGGGGACATATTCCCCAATATCTCCAGTATCTTCTTTTGTGCCCTCCACAAAAGGATCTTTACATTCTGAAGACCAAAGTGTCTTACTAGCAATCTGCAATCTGCACCTGTAAAAGACAGTGAGGCTGAGACCATGTAGTGCTGACTGAGTCACATGCTGTAGGTTTTAAAACCCTGATCAATAACTGATCAACTTCAGGCCCTTGAGATTTCTGGTTCTGATTTGAGATCAGAGCAAACAATATATTTGTAGCACTGACCATCCATGGTCTTCAATGAACTGAAGCTAAGCAAAAAAAGCTGATGGTTTGGTAGCTGGTGTGCACAACATAATTGATGCATTGGTATCTACATAATATTCCTCTTTTTCACTTCTTTGCTTGGTTTCTGTCAGGTTTTTCATAGACATCAACTAAAGCATATAGAGCATGCCTCTCTTCCTCCTATAAGCGATGACCAAGATCAAAGTGGTCACTTCTGTGTCTGAATGGCAGATGAAAGTGCAGCAGTGCCCTTGCACTTTTCCTGCAAAGCACTTGACTGGTGGCTGGTCAGCAAATGCCAAAGAGCTGAGGCAACATTAAAAAGAATAGTTCATCCACACTACTTTCGGGTTACAAGGTGTACCTCACACAACTCAGTGAGAAATCACACCATGTGACAGTGATCAAATTAGGAAGCCCAAGCCTCTTCCAACAGACTTTAAAAGGAACTGGATCAAATCCATAGTGGTCAAAAGTCACTTATAGATTCTATTGGATGTATGTGCAGCCTTGCTCAGAGCAGCTAGAGAAAAGGATAGATAGGTGATACGGTTTGTTCTGTTTAATGGGAATGTGTGTTAAAATAGTATTGATACTACATGTCCATTATGACATATTCAGTCAAAACTGAAGCATCAGAAACTATTAGACACATTATTACATTGCTCATGGAACTTTAAAATTGTTTTTAAAAGCAATTACACACATTCTTCAGTTTTATTCTAAATTATCCTTCAGAGTTGTTTCTACATGTTTTTTAAAAGCTAAAATGAAATTAAAAGATCATAGAATTCATCTATTAATAAATACTGCTTGTTTAAACATATGAAGGAAATACGAAAATTACAAACAACAAGTGATTCAGTTATGTGCAGCAAAGACAAAATGCTAGCTTTCATGGGTTTGTAATGTGGATTTTTCTCAAAACACTGTGCTATCATGATAGATGCCTTGATGATTACTGTTCTCTGTTTTTACAGATTTATAATGGAGGACTTGTAAAAAAGCGGTTGGTGGTATAATTTTTTTCTACTGCCTTTTTTTTACTTGCAGCACTTAAGTTACTGAACATAATTTGCTTTTATGTTTCTTATAACATCTCTTAGTTGTTTCAGAGAAAATTTGCTTTTGGAGCAAGTATACATTCTGGCACTGCTGTTTGCTATATATTAGTAGGGTCCACAAAGTGCCTTTCAGAATCAAAGTTCTCTAGAACTTAAACTTGAACACAATTTGTTCAACAAAAAATGGCGTCAGTAGCTTTTAACAGAATAGTCATATAGACACATATCTACAAAGTTGTTGAGAGATACAAGACAGTGGTGAATTAGAAATGGGTCAGGTTTTTAGAATAGTTCTGCCACTTTCATATTTCTACATTTTAAAGATATTCAGATTTTTAGTTACAGCCCTAGTCTTCTAGACCATCATGAAAGCAATCATTATTATAATCCAAATTATTCATAAGTTTTGTCTTACTTTTTCACTGTACTTCTTTAGAAATTCTTTATTTCTTTAAACCTTTTTTGCTTTTGAGACTTTGTTCTTTTAAATAATGTATTAAAACAATTTTAATTATATTTAAGTTATATTAAAGTTTAATTATATTTAAGTTATAACTAGGAATTTCCCTATTATGCCTTCTCTATGAGATGGAAGTTCACTGAAAGTTCTGTTCTAAAACAATTGAAAACTGAGCATTTCTGATTACTTCTCTCTTATTCAATGCACTTGCTCATTCCATTGATATTGGCATAGTTTAAATTATTGCACAACTGACTTGTCAAAAGCAGGTTTGTCATCTTGTGAAATCCCAAACAAGCTGTAGCAACATATCATTCACTTCTATTTGCTTTTCTACATATGTAAGAATAAATATGTAATGTGATCACACTACAAGAAGGAATAAATAGTTCTGCCATGTGACTTGGACTTAAAAGTGGTCTATTTCACAACATTTGATGGACTTTGGTTGAAGGAAAGAAAAATTGAGTATGAAAGATCTAATCCTCAGAGTAGCCTGGGGCATAGTAGCCATATGCATATGATGATTTATTTTCTTTTTCTTTTCCTTTTTTTTTTTTTTTCCAATTCTTAATACATAAAATAATATCTGCGCATTATGGAGGTACAACAGGGGAGATTCTTCTTGATAGTTTACTTATCTGATGGAAGAGTTGAACAGGATGGACAAACTATTTTGGTTCAGCAAGAAATGGGAAAAGGAATTCTAAGCATTTCATGTTTGGAAGGTCTTGGATTTTGCACCAGAAGATAAAAGAGCATTCTGGAGTCTAAATAACCGACATATTTCAAAGTCCATATAGCAATATTTCTTCTAGTTGTATCCATCTATATTAACACTTAGAAGGCAAAGAGCACTGATTACTAGTTTCGCCCAAGTTCCAATAACCTGTTTCATCATCCTTTTCTGTAATGTTCTTGCATGTGCAGTTTCATATCATGTTGATGTCCCTGAAGAAAAAAAAACCAACAAAGTTCTAGGTAAAGGAAAACAGATACTTCGAATACAATCGAATAAGTCTTCTGAAAAGACTGAGTACATAAGAATGAACTAATTGTAGCTGAGCAAGGATAAGAATTAAGCATAAGCATAGCTATTGTTAAACTTTACTAATTGCATCTTAATAAGGTGTATGGGATTAGGGAAGATTAGATAAAATTTATATAGAATGAGATCCTGAAGTAGAAATAAATGTAGCTGAAGTTGAGTATAAGATCATATACTTGAAAAGTTGACATTAGGTGAAGTTAGCTGAAATTTTCTTTGGGATGTGCTCAAATGCAAATTGACATTCTGGGATCTCCACCTAGTTCCATGTGAAATTAAGATTATTTTGAATATTTCAGGTACTTCTGTGGTGCAAGTTACTGCTACTGATGCTGATGACCCTTCATATGGAAACAGTGCCAGAATAATTTACAGCATACTTCAAGGGCAGCCATATTTCTCCGTGGAACCAGAAACAGGTCAGGAAAAATGTCACCATTTACCTTTTTCACAAACTGTAGACTTTTACTTGCATTTTTAAAAACTTAGATGGCCTAAAAATACTTCTAAAAGCTGAAGGAAGTATTATTTCTTGTTTTTTTTCTCATGGCTTACAGCTGACACTATAAAACTTAAGTAACTTTACAGTTGTACTTTTGATAGCTTAAGGATCTAAGTAGCAACATTTCTGATAGAGAGTTTGTGTTGCAGAAATGGTAATTTTATTCATAGTTGTTTTATTTGGACTAATAACAGATATTATTTCTATCTGTTAACCTTGTTGATAAATATCTTGAATAATTTTTATATTACATGTAAATGGAGCTGTGATGTAGAATTAAGGTCTGTAAAACAGCCTGTAGAGAAGACTATTGATAAAATTTATGAGCAGAAATTTGTACTTTATAACATTAATATTTTAGAAATGCATTTCAGTGACTAATTTGAAAAAGATGGAGCTGAATGTCAAAAATAAGGAGGTCATTAACAATTTTTTTCTTCATTTAAGGCATCATCCGAACTGCTTTGCCAAATATGAACAGAGAGAACAGGGAACAGTACCAAGTAGTTATCCAGGCAAAGGACATGGGAGGCCAGATGGGTGGATTATCAGGGACCACCACCGTGAACATCACTCTTACTGATGTCAATGACAATCCACCTCGATTCCCCCAGAGTAAGCTGCATTTAATAGTTGTCTTACACTGTAAAAGCTTTGAACTAAAGAGTTAAGCAACCACCATCTGGTTTAATTTAGAGTAAATCTAGATTATGGGGCACACATGAACAAAAGGCTTATGTACTGATTTATTCACTGCTATTAAAGCAGAATATTAAATGTTAGGCATTTGTTTGTAAGGAAAACAGTTACATGGTCAAATATAACTGTAGCAAAACTGGAATGCTTCCCAGTATTATGGGCAGGGGTGGTAGGTGAACTTATAAGAGCATTAAAGCAATGATTTTCTTTTCCCTTACCTATTGCTTAAATACTACATGCAGCCCTACTGGAAAATAAAGCATGTAGCAATCCTAGATATACATAAATGTTTGAATTGTAGTATCTACTTAAATATATAATCATCAAGAATGCAGAAAAGAAATTACTTGAAGGGAATCAAGCAGATTTGTTCTTTTTCAGTTACAGCTACACAATCTAATAGAAAATTTCCCAAAGGAAAGTAAATGGCATTTAGCTTTTAAACTTCTCTTTTTAAATAAGTTTACCAAAGTGTTTTATAATGGTTTTTTAACTTTTGATAGTACAGCTGTCAATACTTTTTATTGTCAAGCTGAAATATAAAAATGTTCTTGGTACCTATGTAATATGGAGATGTTAAATTATGTAACATCAGACTTATCGAAAGTCTAACCATTTAAAATACATTGTAGGCCTTTTGCATATACTGAACTTGCAATATTTATGAGAGGGTTTGGACACACTTAAAAGCTAAAGGATTTAGAGTAACCTCATCATCCATTTTTTCTTCTGCATTGTTAATGAATTCACTTGTTACAATTGATCGGCCTTCAACTTAAAATAACAACATCAACTTCAAATAATTTTGATTTTAATATGTACACACTGTAAATAGAAAAAGCTTATACTATTGAGTACTTAAAGTTTATGCATTTTCACACTGATGCGATTCTGGAGAGAATTTATTGTTAATTTGTCATTTTACATTTCTTTATATTTTCATTACTTTTCGGATTTATTGTTTTTCTTGTTTCCATTTGTATTAGAAGATTATGGTAATTCCAGTTCTGTGTAGGTGAGGAATGAAGTATCATTCATCTGTGGACCTCTTGATGAAGACTATTTGAAGAAGTGTCATGTCCAAACCTTTATGAGTTAAATTTTAGATAACATGTTGTCAACAAAAATTAATATTTATGCTCTTCTTATTTTTCTCGTTTCTCAAAGTGTGTTAAATTAATACTTAAGATGCTGGAATCAATTTTCTGTAACATTTTTTAATTACTTATCTGTCAGTCCAACATCGAATTTGAGTCAGATGAAGATCTGATGTAGCATCTCAGAAATATCTCTGTATTTTTCTGCCACTGTAAATCAGATTTGACTTTTGCTTTAAAGAAAATTTTAGTTTCATGGGGTTTTTTATTAATTTTGTCTGGTTTTTGTCTGCTTTCTCTGTGACAATATCTTCTCTAGATAGAAATGTATGTTCTCTGCAAATGGAAATGAAAATGTTTATAAAGCTAACTAATGGCACTAGATTTATGACATTTTTTAAATCTTTATATTTAATCTCAAAATGCAAATAAACATAATGTTTCTCAATTTTGAACATTTCAAAAAAACTATTTGAAATTATACTGATTAAATTATTCTTTTTCTGTTCCATTAATAAAAAACAAATGCTCAAGTATTATTTTCATGAAACACATGCATAGCAGATTTATAAACTACTAGGAAAAGGCTAAAAGGTCCTTTATATTTTCAAATGACTCCACATATGACAGCTACGTATTACAATAAATTTTTCTTAACAGGTTAAATTTCTCCAAGCAGAAGCTCAGAATTTGTAAAAAAAATTTACATATTTTATCATACTTTCTAAAAAACCCCGAAACTAAACAAAACAAAAGAGCCATTAGTTCCTTTATTGTTTAGATTGCAGAGCAAGTTCTCTTCTAAATGTTTTTTTCTTTTTAAAGATCTCCTGAAAACCATACATGTAGCAGCACCTCTTATTCTGATGTTAAAATTTAGTATCTTATCAATGTTCTGCACACAAAGTCATTAAAACACCTCAGATATTGGATCTCTGGTCAAACTTTTCTAAAATTTTCTAGTGTTGTCAGAAGTGACAAGGTATTGTTGACCAATGGCAAATAGAAGAAGTGTTTTATGGACTTAGAAGCCTGAGTCGTCAGTGCATCTGAATCATGGCAACCCTTTTCTCCTGTGAGACATCTGTATCACTCTATAAAAATATCTAGCTCTACATTTCACCCTTTTTCAAGAGTAAATGGGGAGAAGAGTCAATTTTAAAGTCTAAATGAAGTATTTCCTAAGTATACTGAAAAGCTTTCCCATTCCTTGATCTTCACATTTTTATTCTGACAGATAAATGAGAGGACCTCACTCACTGGAGTAAATGCAAACAATAACTAACTTTCCTTGAGGAAGAAAAGAAGTGAGAGATAAAGGACAGACAGCAGAGTTTTGCAAGAATAATTGTAGTGTGGTACAGTTTGTTTTATGACATCTATTGCTGCACGCACCCAATAATTAGTGACAAAATTAATAAAACATTGTGCAATACCTTGGTTGAGATTTCTATAAATGGGTAGGTTAGACACATAACTATCTTTCAGATGATAGGTTCATGGTTATTATCAGTCTCTCTTTCCACTACCTTATCACCAGTTTGAGCTTCTATAATTTTGTAGACTAAATTAACGAGTTGCGTATTGCTGTGGGATACATAGTAGTGTCCTCAAGGCATAACATGGGGATGTAGTTTTAAACAAACCTGAAAAAAATGTGCTGATGCAGCATAAAAATAATTATAATGCATAAATATTAATTGGGGAAAACGTGGTCCTTCACCATAGCCTCACATAGTACTGAATAAATACTAAATGTGAGCAGAGGCTATTTTTACTTTTGTTCTTTTCAGCACTAGGCGATTACAGAGAGATTATATACTAACGTAGCAAAGTACACAGATTTAGGTATTAGAGATAGGTAATGAAAATGTCAGAGCAAATGCAAGACATATCACTTTGAAACACTAAATCTAATAGAGCAAAGATAAATTCATATAAACAGAACATGGAGTGTATGTGGCCACAAAATATTAATTCTACTGCTTTATTTCAATTTCAAGGCAAAAGCTACCTAATTAAATTTATGTGAAGAACTTATAAATTCAATTTCAATATTTTTTCTTCAACATTAATTACAGTCTAAATGTGAAGGTGTTTATTTTTTTAAATCTTGGCTTTTTTCTTTTTAGGTTTGGCAAACTGTCTTAACAGAATAGAAAAACCTCGCTCTGTAGAATGAGAGAAAGTCTTCAATGACCCAATGAATAATAATTTCTTTTTCAATTAATGTTCCCAAAGTTCAATTATCACTCTAGCTGGACTTGAAACATGCTCTTCTAAGACAATGATAATCTTCATATGACTCACCTGTGTTTTTGTGATAATAAGATCAAGGTGCCAGTGGCCTTCCCATACTTCCTTATCACTGCTCTGTCCCCACAGTTCTTCCTAATCACACTAAATTAATAACCCTCTTTGTGGACTTTTATGTACATCTTCTTTATAATGAGTTATATGTGTACTGACTTTGGGGTCACCTCTTTAATTTTGAATGCTGTGGCTGCTGAGCTTTTACCATATCAGTTTCTGTAGTGCCATTACCTGAACTCTCTTTCTAACTCACTTTACTTACCTTAGGAAGTCTCCAAGTAAAACAGTAAATCTTGGAACAATTAACTAGGGCCAGAGAAGAAAATGGTTTACAGTAGAGCTTTGATGACTTAACTTTCATCTTTGTAATGAGGGCTGCATCTGCACTCATTTTAAAATCTTCTTCTGAGAATTCTTTATCGTGCATTATGTGTCCCATGTGTTTTGCTACCGTATGTTCTAACAGATGGGACAGAGATCTCAACCCTTATTTAGTTTTCACAATAAAGCTAGGGCATAGAACACTAAAATTTATGGTAAGATGTTTATTTCAGTTTGTTGCAGCATGTCTGAATGAAGACAGTTTTATTCAAATGTTTTTTTATCAGCTGTATACACTATAGTGGAGATCAAGAAAGTAGCACAAAATCAAATTTTAAGTACAAATTAACTGCTTTAATAAGCATAGGCACACTTTCTGTTTGTGGGTCATCAAAAACATATCCCTGCTTTAAAATGTGATTTAATTTTATGTAACATTTTATCAACTGTCTGATTTTGAAAGCTGAAATTGCATAGAATTGGCCAGTAATGTCAGGGAGTTCTATTCTTTGACTTGCTTCCATGATAAATGTAAAATGTATCCCAGAAGATTTACCTTAAATGATTAGGGAGGAGAGCAGACTGGAGTCTAAAAAGAGCAGAATTTCCTTTCCAGAGGATGTTTCATGACTTTTCATTTCAAGAAAAGCGCAGACACGATTGATTCTTCTTTAAGAGAGGAGAACAGAGGTCCTTTTCAAATTACTTTTTTGGTTGTTTTTCTATAATTTTGTTTTCAACATTTCTCCCCTGCCTAGATTTGTTTCAACAGTTTTCCCCCGCATAGCTCGGTGCCTCACATTTTGTGCATCTTTCAGTATTAAGTGGCAAGTTCAGCTCTCTAAAACAAAAGATACACAAAACTGTGCAAGACATTATGTTCCTTAATGGATAGTCTTATGGGTTCTTGAGTGGTTCTTTGTCTCTTTGACAGGTACTATCCACCTCCGAGTTCCTGAGTCCTCCCCAGTTGGGACAGCCATTGGGAGTGTCAAAGCCACAGATGCAGACATTGGAAAAAATGCTGAAGTAGAGTACAGAATTATAGATGGCGATGGGACAGATATGTTTGATATTGTGACGCAGAAGGACTCACAGGAAGGCATCATAACAGTGCGAAAGGTGTCTGTGAATAACATCCACTAAATGGTTTTTGCCTGAATGTTATGACATTTTGGAAAAAAGTACTTAAATGATGTTATGGCATATTCTGACTACTTAGAGCATCCAACAATGTCTGAACAGTTCTATTTCCATTTAAAATGAACTGGAAGCATAGGGTTGTAAAAAAAAGCTGAGATGCAGCATAGGTTTAAAGCATCACTGCCAGAAAAGTATGTGAAAAGTGGATCTAATAAAGTACTAATTGTCTATGTAATTCCAAATACAGACTTATGCAATATGCAATATCCAGTTCACTTCCTACCGAGAGGCATAGGTTTCCATTATGTAGGAGATTTTCATCAATTTAGGTGATCAGTGTATGGCAGAACTCATGGAAGCAGAACCACGAGCTATATTATTTTGTTCATTTCCAACATATCAGCCTCTTTTGCTTGCTTCAGATTTTTCACACAGATTATACAAAATCAATACTGTCTTGAAAAAAACTGGATGAATTGTAAGAAATTCTTAAGCTGTAACACAGAAGCTCCAAAAATGTCACCAATAAATGCTAATGAACAAGATCCCATTTTATCATTAGCAATCAGATACATTTTCCTGGTTTTGGGATGCTTTCTCATCTTGATAACTAAGTAGCTTACATAGATAGCACAGACATCAGCAAGGAAGAATATATGCTCAGCTTGTAAATTTATGAAAATATATTTTGGCCACGTTGATTTCTATTTTCAGTGTTGAGTATCTACAAATAGCTTGTGTTCTACAGAGCCCTCACATTACTGCATCTGAATTTAATAGTTGTTACAAAAGAACATTTTCCATACAAGTTTTTCTATACAAGTTCTCAGAGACAATAGAGTGTCTTATATTTGGCCATCAGCTTTGCTCATTACTGCTGATGTGTTGGAATACTTGTATAATCCACAAATCTAACATAGCCTGAAAAGATGTCAAACTGGACGTGAATGTACTAGAAGGAAGTTACCCACATATGAGTGGCACACCTTATGGCATATTAAGCCAGCTAACTAGAATAAAGCAGGACTAAATGGTTTTCTTTGCTTCTAAGCTTGAAACCAATATCCCATAATAGCAACATTCTGCATTTAATAGTCACACTGGTAGGCTCAGATCTAGTTTAAAAAGTGTTGTATTTCACAAATGCATTCACAGACATTCTCACTTCTCCTCCAAGTACTTATTAAAAACAATTCTGAGGCAGTGGGAGTACTCGTTCTTTTACTGGACTGCATTTTTGTGCTGTTAAACAGAGTATCTGAATTCCTGGCATCTTCCATAAACATTAATTTTATACTTAAATGTAGATAGGCAGAAAAAAACTAGTCTCCAACCACCCATTTTGATTAATGAAAACCACCAGTTTTGTAACTCCCTGAGATTTTGGGGGAACTAATGAACTCCTCTTTAAGCCAGAAAGGTAAGTTCTCAGCTTGCTCATTTCCTCAACATCATTAATTAGCTAACACTTTTTTCTATGACACTTAGAAAAAACTGAAGGAATAGAGGGTCTTTTCTATCCAAAGTAGTTTCTAATTATAACTCTGAACCTTTCCTCCTTCTATTTTAGAAAGGAAATGCTGGCAAAGAAAAAGTCAAATCTATCTTGAAAAAAAAAAAAAAAAAGTTGGATTCATTGAATTAAAAGGAACAAGATAAAGCTCTTGATGTTTCACTAGATATAGAGAACTTTCACATACATTTTCCTTAAAAGAAATCTAAAACATTCCTGATTTTTAAGGCCCAATACATTTTTTTGACAGAAGAATAGTCAGGCCATTTTGAGTATCCAAGAGTTTATAGCTTTTCCTAATAAATATTAGCATTAAATACTTTGTTCTGATTTGTCTGTGTTTCAAATATATTAAATACATTCTTGGGAAACAACTGCAAAAGCTCTGATTGGTAAATTTGTACAGAAAAATTTGCTGTAAAATTTTTTCACTGCATTGCAGTTTCCCCAACTTAGAGCAAGATCTGAAAAGGCTTGAGCCCTCTTCACTTTCCATTACATATATAGGTCACCACTCGTCAATATGTTATGTAATTTAATAAACTTTATCATCATCTTCATTTTAAGCCACTGGACTACGAGACAAGACGACTTTATACCTTGAAAGTAGAAGCTGAGAATACTCATGTGGATCCACGCTTCTATTATCTTGGGCCTTTCAAAGATACAACTATCGTGAAAATCTCTGTAGAAGATGTAGATGAACCTCCCATCTTCAGCAGATCTTCCTACCTTTTTGAGGTGCATGAAGATATTGAGTTGGGAACAATAATAGGAACAGTAATGGCACGGGATCCTGATTCAGCCTCGAGTCCAATAAGGTAGTACTCCACTCTGTAAATATATCATTCGCTAAATAAATGAAGAGAAATAGCAATACAACATGAATTTTCACATATACATTGTCCAGAGGAAAAAGATGTTATGGGGTTTTTTGGGGTTTTTTTGGTTTTTTTTAATGTATACTACTAGTTGCTATATCCTAAATGCATTTTTTTTAATGAATACTACTAGATGCTACATACTAAATGCATATGTAGCAAACTTTATTTTGGTATGGGGTTTTTTTGGTTTTTTTTCTGTAATAAGCATTAAGAATCAGGTAAGACTACCCTGTCCATGTTTGATGTGTGTCTGTACAAAAATTACATTCTGGAAAAAAGAACCTTAGTTATGGACCTTGAAGTCAATTGTCACAAATATCTTAATGAGGACCAGGTGGTAAAACTGGATTAGGAAATGAAAGAGAATCTAATTTTCTCCTGTGGTGATTCATGTGTATGGAAAAGAGATAAAAACAAGCATCTAAAATTTTATGAATATATAAATAACTTAGCATTGCTTCATTTATCCAATCAATTGCATAAGACAACAGAAAGTTTTAGATGTTATATCTTCTTAATTGTGACTGGATACAGAACAAACAAATGATCTTTGCTTCGTTTTATTTCAAATGCAACTTGATGAAGAGCTGTGACAGGTATTTCCCTCATCACTATTATCTACATGAAGAAGCAACCTAAAGATTATTTTATATAATTTTTTGTGTCCTATTGATGTTTCTTTCATTAGAAAAGTAATTTACTTTCATAGAAAGTAATTTAGAAGAGGCAGTTGGAGCAAATCAATAGTAATAAGGACAAAGACATTTCTAAAAAATTGAATTGCATCTTTGAACCTACCTTCAAGTTCACTTGAAGAAGAGCACAGAAGATACATGTGACAATGCCCTTCATAGTACAGTTATTTCTTTCACTTAATGCCACCTAGTTGAAGACAAAAACTTTAATTAAAACAATTCAGATAGTGTTGGTTGCTTGAATTCTCTTTACTATTTACTCTGTTAACTCAACTTCCAAAGCATTGTATGTTAATTCAAATACTAGTTACCTAGGATAAGTTTTTACAAGCTTTTACTTCTTACAGTATCAATATTAAATACACAGTACTATGCCTTTGCCCCAGAGTGAAAGGCTAATTAGGGCAGTTTGTACAATGTTATCACTAGTACTACTATTGAAAAAGAACTACAACTTCATGTTGTAGAACTGATTTAGTTTTAAATTTTTTTCTGTTTAGATGTTAATTCTTAAATACTCATTTATGTGTTTTGAAATTCTATGTAAGCTAGAATTGCTGTAAATTGGGTGCAAATGGCTTCCTTTTACAATAATAATCCTTTCTGTTCAATTAATATATTTTGAAAATAAAAATTTTGATAACATTTTCAAGCCATTAGAAGTAACGTGATGGAGTAAAAGCATGTGATTATTTCATTGCTATTATGAAACAGTACGGATTTTTTTTACTAAAATAATGCAGAATAGGTCTCATTAGCTGTCAGAATTACTATTTATTGTTGATTAAGCTGTTAGCTAGAGTACTGTCAAAATAAGCACTTTTCCTTATTAAACCTCCTTCCATTGGTGAAGTTAAATCAAATGTTTCTTTTGCAAGCCAAATACTCTTAAATGTGATTTGTCTGACAAATAAAAGGGTTTGTAGAATTATACTTACTCTCATGTTATGGTCAGCTACTAAGAAAAAAATAATTTAAGCAAGTCTTAGCAGCTTTGGGGGCTTTGTTTTATTCTAATTTCTCTTTTTTTCTTGTTTTCATTTTTGTGTTGGCTTGTTTTGGGGTTTTGTTTGTTTGTTTTACATGTTACTAGGCATGGTGAAGGGCACAAAGAAAATTCACCAAAATGTTATAAACATTATGTCCACATTGCAGCATTTTTTCACTGTCTCAATTTAGTTAAGTACTAGAAGTGAAAAAAAAAGACTTGCTGAACTGTTTAGATTACTCATATAAGTTCATAGACACATGAACTATCATGTACAAGTGTACTACCAGACTCTCATTTCTTTTTTTTTTTATTTGGCCCAATTCTGCCAGGTTGTTAGACAAGTGCTTCACAAAATCCCATTCCACATCAAAGGTGCAATCCTGACTTTGAAGGCAATGTTAAATACTAGAAAAAAATGGAAAAAAGAACACTTTTTTTTTATTCTAGTTTGACATTCTGCCATACTGTGTTAGCAGAAGTCTTACCTGCAGTAGAATGGCAACTACAACAACATAGAAGGTCCTTTAATATCAGTGCATTTACGAAAGTGAAAGTTCTGATCATTAACTTATTTATGTAGGGATTTTTTTTAACTCGATCTCATAAATTAATATATCCTATAGTGTAGATTCTGAGCTTATAAAAATACTTTTGAAAAGCTCATAAATTAGCTGTCAGTCTCTGTCTGAAGGAACAGTACATCAAAGACTATTTTCCTTTCAGGATTAAAACAATTCTTTAATCATTATATTGAAATTCTGATTTATTTTTTATGATTCTTATATATGTCTATAGAAGCTTAGATGATCAAATACTGCACTATTGTATCATATTTCTGAAATTTTATTTTTCCCCACATTCTATGGAACTAACCTTGGGAACATTCATAAACTCTTACAGAAATTAAATATAAGTGTTCTTAAAACTAACCTTTGTAAGGGAATATATAGATGCTAAAAGCTTTACTGACTTGCTGTGAAATGTATATTCTTCTATTTTCTTTTGGTTTTAGAACACTTTTTCTTTCTCTATCACATTTAGGTTCTCTCTGGATCGTCACACTGACCTTGACAGGATATTTAATATTCATTCTGGAAATGGGTCCATCTATACTTCTAAGACACTTGACCGTGAAATATCACAATGGCACAATCTTAGTGTTATAGCAGCTGAGATCAGTAAGCCAATTTGGTCTCTTTACCCTTACAGTTTTCTTTAGCCTGCAAAGTTAAAGTGGTGACTTCATGAGAAAAAAACCTTCCTTCCTTACCCCCCTACTCCATTCTACTAGATATTCTGGGAAAGTAGCTAAGAGCAGCTGTTTCTCATGCCTTTTTCTCCCCAATATACACTGCTGACACTGAAGATTCCAGTGGCTTCTGCTGTGTTACCCAGTGAAATAACAACACTAGAGTAATTGTTTTCTTCCTTTTCTTTGATGAAAATTGTGAGTTCAGAATGGTAATCTGTGTTTTTGTTTTGACTGTTTTTTCATTATTTCCTTGGAAAAATTCCATTATGTCTTCCTACAGGTCTTGGAATCAATACATCTAAGAGATTAGATTCAAATTAATTTCTAAACTGTGGGATTTCTTAGACTATTTACATACAGCTCCCTGTAGATATTTTCATACAAAATGTCACAAGAATCTGAAGTAGTGAATGTTTAAACCTGGTAGAAAATTTAAATTAAGTCAGTTGCATGGTCCTCAGTTTACAATGCTTCACAGTACTGTCCAATACCTTAAGAATACTTTTCAGAAGTTTTCATATAATGAAAAACCTTAGTATCCTTGTATGCTTATATCATAGTGTTAAACTTATTTCTCTATCAGGACACTTTGAGTATATTTACAGTCTGAACCTAGTTGAAATAACTATCGTTCTTTAAAGAGGTACATTGGTTTTGGATAAAGAAGTGGAGGATTTATGTCTTAAAAATGTTACCCATGAAGCATGACATAATGGCTAAGCAGTGTTAAGAATAGAACATATGTGGAAAACGAGTACAAAAATGCAGAAGACTGAAAAACTGGGCCCTGAAACTGCCATTTAAAACAATTCGCTCTTTAGCAAAGGTATTAATAACAAGTGAACTTCATGTCAACTGCTCCTAAATGTTTGCAGATTTATTTTTATTTTTAAAAGAAAAAAACCAAAACAACAGTATTTTTGATTCATCTCTGTTATCCCATTCTACTGAACCTGCCACATTATATGGTATTTAGCTATCATCTTGCAGAATTCCAAGATAACTGGAACTACCTTAATTTTTTTACTGACAGACATTAGTTCAGATTCTTGGTATGGCAACTGGATCAGCAAGTGCAAACAGGATTCTTCTATTCCCTTATTAACCAATACTAGTAGGAGAGCACTCTAAATAATACAAGAGTGTTGGCATTGGGCAAGGGTGAGGTGACTATTCCTGTTTCTTAATCTAAGGTTTGAAGCCCACATTTTTTAAGGCAATTTAAGCACAAAACCTTCAATGCTAATCAGCTCCTTACCTGATATTTGGGAGATTAATTTCATTGGCTATGGGGAATTTCTCCATACTTAATAAGTAAGACAAAGGAGAAAAAAGCCAGGCTTCAAAAAATTTCAAAATATGTATGCAAAAAGTTGGCAATTTAAAATTAAAGATCAAAATCTTACAGAAGAATAACACTCCAGAGCCCATCCAATAATGAAATTTGCAATTGTTTTAGTGGTTATATTTTTCATATGCAATATTTATGTACATTATTAGCACTTGTAGCCCCCATTTTTTGTGTACAATCTTAGTTGCTCACTAAATATCAGTATTTTAATTTATTTTTTTACCCTAAGCAAGGTATCTAATTTTTCAGGAGGCGTGATTCTTACCTAGTATCAGTTGGTACACTAAATTTCTACCAGTTTTATATCTAATTTTGCATGACTCTTGCTTATGAAATTTAGAAGAAAACATAAAACTTTTTATGGTAAATAAACTCATTATTTTTCTTTCTTCCTGTCAGACAACCCAAAA
Source organism: Turnix velox (assembly GCA_013400935.1). Taxonomy (NCBI): domain Eukaryota; kingdom Metazoa; phylum Chordata; class Aves; order Charadriiformes; family Turnicidae; genus Turnix; species Turnix velox. The sequence continues at coordinate 176,154 of VZTY01020002.1, forward strand.
GATACTACACGTGTTCCTGTCTACGTAAGAATTTTGGATGTTAATGACAATGCCCCACAGTTTGCTGTATTCTATGATACTTTTGTCTGTGAAAATGCAAGAGCTGGACAGGTATGCCTTTGATAAACATTTTCCACTATCCAGGTGTGTTATCTAACACAACTATAGATCATTCTTGCCTGTTTCTTGGAGGAAATCATGTCTGAATTAGCTTTTGAAATATTGAAAATTGAAGCAAAGTTGCTCTGTAGGTAAGGCTCAGAGTGAAATATCAGTGAAATATGTTACAATAGCATCATTATGCAAATTACCGTTTTTCTTTACATAGACTTATGCTGCTGTTAAACCCCAACTAGCTATGCCAAAGTAACATGCTCATAGTTTTGCCATTATCTCCATAAAGTAAAATGTTATACGTAACTACTAAAATGCTTTATCTATATTTTCAGTAACTCTCAGCTAATAATCCATTAGGATGGTAGTGATTATAGACATCTCCCTCTGTCATACACTCTTGGATGACAGCTTGGATTTTTTTCAGTTGTTAGATGCATCTTCTGTTATTGTACCAAAAACTGTGAAATGCAATAGGCAGATGTTCATTAGAACTGTTGAAAATATTTTCCTATTATCGCAACATGTATTTCAGAGCAATCATATCAGTACCTTTCCATAGAATGTGGGAGACATACCAGCTTGTCTTTACTCTTTGAGTCCTATAGGTATTGAATTCAGGTTAACATACTCAGGTTAACATTCATGTATCTAAGGAAACACCAGTTGGAAATTATTTAAGGCCCAAAATTAAAAATGCATAAAGTGTCTAATGGTACTGAGCAAGGGCATTTGTCTGCTATGAGAATTAGAAAGTAATTCTAGCTGTTAGATAGATAGAAATCACTGGCTAATCATCCAGAATTTCTGGTAGCTGCAGTGTCTTTTATGAATACTAAAATAATACTTTAATGATACTTCAATATGTAACATGGATTAACAATTTCAAAAATAGAGCAATGAATTTTCCTCCTCCAGTTTCACCAAAAAAAATCTTAGGTGAAAAAAAATCTAAACATATTAATCCGTAAATCTTACTCCATTGGAGGTTTTAGAACCCATTCTGTCCAGGTCACTAACTACAGAAGGTGTAAGAAATGTTAGATAGAACAGTAATATTTTCAGGTAAACATATGTTGAGGAACTTTATTTTCCTGAATTACCTAGATTATTGAGGACAGTATAATTTAAAAGTAAATATAAAAGTTAATTCTGCATTACACGGCTTTTCTGTTCACTTTCAAAAAAGGCTGACAGATAAAAAGTTTAAAAAACCCACACTAATATAACAAATAGATGAGAAGCCAAATAAGTATGTATCCATAAACATAATTTCAATTTTTATAGTGGCAAAAGGATTTGTTTATATCAGAAAAGTAACATTTATGAAATAAATATATTTATATGTTATAAATATATTTATATATTATAAACTTCTTTCAAAAAAATTCTGAGTTGCAAAGAGTTGCTTAAAGAGAAAATTACCAGGAAAAGAAAGAAATTCAATACAGGATAACATCAATAATCTATTTTTATGTATTCTTGGTTACATAAATAAGATTTATAATTTTAAACCTCAGTCTGTTTTGAGTGATTGAATATAGTCAGTCCACACTGACCATGGTTCTTTCAGTTTCAGTCTTCCCTTATTTATGCTTCTCTTTCAGGTTTTTGCAATTACATTTGATCCATGACCAAATTTAAATCTAATTTATTTCACTGAAACTATTAGGATATTTCCTCAGTTACAGATCTGTGGTAGTAGATTAAATAATCCCTGTCTCCTACTGACATTTTAATGAACATTAGAGTCTTACAGTTCCTTTATTTCTCCTTAAAATTTCAATTCATATATATACATACACTTTTAACATACAGACACCCACTGTATAGAATCTGATTCATTATATACACACACATATATTATATACATATGTGTGTATGTCTACACGTCTATACAGATATATATACATATGTATATGTGTGTGGGTATACATCTTTGGATATATGCACACATATATGCGAGAGGGAGAAGGAGAGTATTTTTTAGGAAATACGATTCTGGTGGTCTGAGTGATTCAAAGGGCTTGTGAATGTTTTCCTGGTTGCTGCTACTGCTGGTATCAGATCATATCATGACCTTCCAAAGAATAGGAATATCCTGCTGCAAAAAGCTCAAGCCATGAACAAGAAGCACCTGTGGCATAAGGGCATTTTGATGGTATCCTTTTGACTCATCCCCAAAAATAAGGGCAATCATGGTGTGATGACATAAAGAGGGCAGGAGCATTCATGTAAGCAACACTAGACTGACTCAGTAAGAGATGAGTAGAAGAAAGGAAACATTTATGCTACTGTAGCACATGCACAAAGAAGTTCAGCTGTCCTCCACATCCAAGTGAAAAGAGCCAGGAGCTGGACAGATGGATTCCCACTGGTTTTGTCAGCTCCCAGCTGCCACACATCTGGCAGCTCAGCAGCCAGCCTTCTAAGATTCTCTGATGTAAATGACAGGATTCAGTGCAGAATACAGAACTCAGTCTTATTTTAGAGAGATTTTAAACAGAAGATGTAAATTTTTCTACATATTTACTTTGCCTATTGTGATAGTCAGAGGAGTCCACCTTCTCTGCCTTGGTAAATGACTGGTCAAAAGAAAAGAAAGTGTGAGTTGATTTTGGTCAGCTAACCCAGGCACTCCTTTCTTCCTCAAGAAAGTAAGAGGACAACATAAGAAATAAAAGGAAAGGGATTGAGATGAAGACAGCGAGGTCACTTAACCAGCACTTGCAAAACAGATTTAACTGGGGAAAAATTAACCAAATTTTTAAAATTTCCCTCCGTCCTCTCTTCTCTTCAGGTTCACCTTCAACCCTTTAATTGCAGACACCCCTAGCTCTTCCTTTCTGTTTCACACTTTTTTCTGCTCCACGAGTAGTCCTTCAAGGTAAATCTGTTCGAGCCCGGGCCCTTCCCAGGGGCCGCAGTGAAACCCCCGCCCCACCTGGGTCTCTCCGGGGGCCACAGGGGCATCTCTGGAAGGCGCCTGGAGCCCCCGCTCCCTCCTCCCACTCTGCTGTCAGGCTTGTAGGGCTGTTTCTCATCCGCTTTCCCTCAGCCCCAGGTGCCGGGCAGCGTTTTGCCCTTCCTGACACGGGCTTTTCCTGCCCGTGGCACTCACCCGTGCCTGCGCCCTGCGCTAGGGCCCTTGAAGCCGGCTGGAACCGGCTGTGTCCGGCCCCGGCCCCTCACCACTGGGGACGCCCGGCAGCTTCCTCGCAGGCACCCGACCTCCGACACCCAGCAAAAGTATATTCTGATGCTTAAATGGGAAAACGCGTATGGTTTTATAATTTCCTTTTGGACCTTCTGTATTTTCTGCTACTCTGGTCATTATAATACGCATAAATAAGTGTGTCTAGGGGGTTATATGAATAAAATTGATGTGTAAAAAACAAATATCAAACTACATTGGCCTTCCTTGTGTTAACAAGCCTACACAGTAATAGGTGTCTCATGGTGTGCCAGTCCCTTGAAAGACCATGTTTTTTATCTAAATGACTGCCTGTCTGGTCTGGAGGCAGGATGTGGAAAAACTGCATGTACCCCCACAGATTTCAAAGCCTCAAAAGTAATGAGGAAATTTGTACTTTCAACTGTCTGTGTCTCCAAGCATGCTTGTTATGATCTTGCTGTTATTAGCCTTCATTTTACCAAATCTATACATGCCCACTCCCTTTTCACGTATCCCAGCGGTATATAAATCAGTCTAGCTCATCATGGATTCTTTTTCAATTGCATTTTTCCATATGAATTATTTATTCTTTTTTTTTCTTCTTCCTGTATCTTGATTCAGCCCAGATTATACAAGCTCAAAAGTAATAGGCACAAGCATGAACATATGAAGTTCCATCTAAACATGAGGAGGAACTTCTTTAACTGTGATGGTGACAGATCACAGGAAAAGGCTGCCCAGAGAGGTGGTGGAGTCTCTATCTCTGGAGACATTCAAACCCACCAGGATGGAGGCATAGCAGAGAGCACTCAGTCCAAGTATTGAACTGATATGATGCAGCCGACGCACAGATTGTGACACACAGATGTAGTGCTGAGGGATGAAATGCAGTGGTAACTTGGTAGTGCTTGATTGTTTGTTCTTGAAGGACATAAAAATCTCTTCCAACCAAAAAGATTCTATGATTCTATCCTACCAGAAATACAGATTTGATTAAATACCATTGCTATCACAGAAACATAAATCATCCTCTGTATTTCTGTCTAAGGTGCTGATTTGAATTCAAAACTGCACATCAGAAATGAAGAATAAAGGCTAATCTGGGCTACAAAATTTTTTTTTTGGCAAGTTCTGTCCTCTAGGGTGTTCCAGAAATATCATACATATGCACTGAGAAAAGAAATAGAGGAAGACTGAGATAAAAGGTGGTCATTTCTTGTGTGGGCATGTACTACCTCAAAACACATGGATGCTCTTATTGCAAAAACTTACATGACATGCTTGTTTAACACTTAGTTAATATGTTGTACTAACTCAATATATGTACAGTTTGAATATGGAGTTGTCTTAGCATTTCTAGTCTTCTTGAAGTATCAAAAGCTATATCAAAAGCCTAGGTGTATTTAGGTTTTTTGTTGTTTTTTTGCCTGCTTTTTTTCCCTGCAGCTTATTCAAACCATAAGTGCAGTAGATAAAGACGACCCTCTTGGTGGACAAAAATTTTTCTTCAGTTTAGCTGCTGTTAACCCTAACTTCACTGTTCAAGATAATGAAGGTAAAATTCATGTCTTTTCCAGGGAAGGAGTTTTATCTTTGCTATCTGGCCTATATACCTGAAATGTATTTGCTTTTGATGTCTTTCAAAAAGTAGAGAAGCCATTGAGGCTGCTGCTATCAAGAATAATAATTTCACCCGAATGTTTGTAGTTTAGGACTTCCGCATGTTTTATCTGTGTAGGGGAGGCAAAAATTAGCATAGCAAAAACGTTATAAAAGAAATTGCAAAGAAAATCAGTGTTGCTTTGGATTGAGTACTGAAGGAAAAAGAAAAAGTTTCAAAAATGGCTTTACATAACAAGTTCTGGTTTTCCATTTTTGCCTTCTGCCACACTGTTCTTATTACCCCCAGTCTTCTGTCTTTTCTTCTTTCTTACCATCAATGAAAAGAATATTTCTGAGTGCGTAGTCCCTTTGTTTTCTCTTTTTGTCCTTTGTGAATCTTTCTTTATCAGAAAAAATATTTTAAGAAGATTCTTCTGGAGAAGGGGAACTATGCATGCATTTTTGGCCTTCAATAACTGTAAAACTGGAGAGCTGTAGAAGAAATAAATAAGATAGGACAGAAGACCAACCTTCAATGTATTTAAGGCATAAAGACAATTAAAATGATCCACTTGTCCCAATGAAGATAAAGGAAGTAATAGTCTGCAAACAACATGGAAAATTCTAGCTTAGATAGAAAAAAAATTCTAACAATAAGAAAAGTGAAAAAATTAAACCAAATTGTTTGGGTAATTTACAAAATCAACATCAGTAGAGGTATGTAAAAATCCATCGATGTCAAATAAAAATAATACTGTACAAATTCTTAAAGCCAAAGAAGGGATGCAATGAAGGAGAATTCAGTGCTTCACAACATGAAAGGCTATTAAAAAAAAAACAAAACAACATTTTAAACAAGATTATATCCTGGTGACCAGGACCTGGGTATGTAGAGCCACAGACTTTGTTATTTCTGTTCTATCTGTAAGTATTGTCTGTGTTTTTGAAGATGGATTATTTGTATTCAGCTTGAAGGTGGCTAGCAAGATAGCTAACTGCTTACCTCAAGAGATCCACATGTATGATGAAAATCAGATTTTCCTTCTAACGGAAGCTAAATATTTATTTTCTCTCTTTTGGTCTAAAAGGTTAGCTGCTTTAGTGTTGGCTTATTCTCTAGTGTTGTGGCCCTAAAAATAGAAGAAATAATAGTCTTTCCCTGTTACTCATTCCTTCCATTCCCTCTGGCTACTCAGTGAACAGCTTTTGATACTGAAGTCTGCCGTATACACCTCCGATATGCCCACTACAAATATAATTCCATAAATTCACTTCCCAAAACCATGCATCTTTCACATTTTTAAAATCCCTAGGACAATTTTTACCTAAAGAATCTATTCCTTGTATTAAGGTACATAATTCATAGTTATACAGTATGTTGAAAGTGTTTTGGTGTGGAAAATCTCATACTGAATTTACAGATAGCATTCCCGTGGGTATTGTCATGGAAGAGCCTGAGAAAGAATCTCAGAACAGTGTGAAGCAGAAGGTTGTTTTCTCTCAGTTGGCCATTTTATTTCTGGGCTTCAGCCCTGGATTGTTACTGTGTCATGCACTGCATGCATTAATCTATAAAACATTTTAAGCCTTGAGAAATTATCTTTTCAAATTATACTCAAAGGCAGAGCAGAGGCGTAGAGGAATGGGCCAGCTGCATGTAAAAATTACAAAAATCCTTCTAATCAAGTGAGAATGCCATTAGAAAAAGAGAGAGATCACTCTGATACCAGGAACAGTTTAAAATGCAAGCAGTGATGTAAGTGTAATATTCTGCATGTACTATAAAAGCTACATTCTATATTCATATATTCTACAATAGTAGTTTTTCATCCATCTAGATAACACTGCCAGAATTTTGACAAGGAGGAATGGTTTCAGTCGACATGAAATAAGTAGTTACCTTCTACCAGTGGTGATATCAGACAATGACTACCCAATCCAGAGCAGCACTGGCACACTGACCATTCGAGTGTGTGCCTGTGACAGCCGGGGAAACATGCAGTCCTGCAGCGCTGAGGCCTTGCTCCTCCCTGCTGGCCTCAGCACAGGGGCACTAGTTGCCATTCTCCTCTGCATCATTATCCTGCTAGGTAAGAAAAGTGCATCTTTCCTTCTATGAACAAATGCTTCAGGCCTGATTAGTTTTACAAAATTACAACAGTTGGTGTAACGAAAGATTTTGAAAGGAGAATTCAACTGTGACTTGATACAAAATTAAAAAAAAAAAAAAAGGCAAAGCCTTTTGTTTGGGAACTGGACATTGCAAATAAGAATTCACTTCCCAAGTTGTCAAAACTATCAGTGTGCAGCCAGAAGCTCTTTTCTGTTCTTTCCATTAAACTGTCTAACAGAGAAGATCATAGAGGAGGTATAGCATAATCAAAATTCACTTTCATGTCTTTCATTTTAAATTTTTTTTGAGGGAATGTCTCTTTTTTATTTAAATAACTATCGAAAGTCAACAGTCAGTGTATATTTCATGCTGAATTTGCCTGTAAATAATATTTTTACTGTATTAAAGAACTGTCTAACCAGAGGCTTCTGTGCTGTAATTTAAGTAAATTGTGTTTTGTAAAACCTCTATTTTGCAGTTTTCAGAATATCACTAATGACCTATAATTCACCTCAAATGCAGTATCTAGCAGTATACTTTGAGCTTTAAAAAGGGAAAAGATCTTCAGAAAAGACCTGGCTATTTTAAAACTCATTAAAGTTACAGAAGGAGCATTTAGACAAACTTCTGGTTGTAAAAAGCAGAGCACACAATGTATGTGCAAATTGGCTCATTTGATATAGATCTTACTTTTCTACTGTAATACAAATAGAGATGTTTATCCATTTATAAGAGGGAAGGGAATTGCTAAAATGTAGCTGAAATAAAGCTCAATTTGGATTTGTTACTAAGAAAACGGTTCTTTGTTTCTCTCTTTAAGTTATAGTGGTGCTGTTTGCTGCTCTAAAGAGGCAACGAAAGAAGGAGCCTTTGATCCTCTCCAAAGAAGACATCAGAGACAACATTGTCAGTTATAATGATGAAGGTGGTGGAGAGGAAGACACCCAAGCCTTTGATATTGGCACACTGAGGAATCCTGCAGCTATCGAAGATAAGAAGCTTCGACGAGACATTATCCCTGAAACGTTGTTTGTACCACGGAGGACTCCTTCAGCACCAGATAACACAGATGTCCGGGATTTCATTAACCAAAGGCTTAAAGAGCATGATACTGATCCTTCTGCACCACCGTATGACTCACTTGCAACCTATGCCTATGAAGGAAATGATTCAATAGCTGAATCCTTGAGCTCCTTAGAGTCGAGTACTACTGAAGGAGACCAAAACTATGATTACCTCCGAGAGTGGGGCCCTCGGTTTAATAAGCTTGCTGAAATGTATGGTGGAGGAGAAAGTGACAAAGACACTTCTTGACAAACAAACTACATTTTTGTTTCCTTTGAGCGGAAGTAATTTTACAGACACCTTCTGCACTCAACAGTATTTAACATTCAGGAAAATTTTCCTGCCACTCAGCACAATGATTTCCTTTTAAAATTTGTTTTTAATTTGTTCATTAATGTCATTCATTCTTTCTAGTAGGATGCCACTTGGGATATATACAGCATTTTATTTAATCACCTTCCAAGAGCCAAAGCTATGGAAATTCAGTGTTGTCCATTTAAGTAAGTAAAATAAAGAATACCTTATCTTCAGAAATTTGGGCAGGGTGATAATCCCTTAAGCAACCTCATGTACAAGCCGCTTCTGTTAGTTACATGTCATATCCTTGCAAGTGCAGCTTTTAAGATGGCAAAGAAGAAAAAATCCAATATGTCCTGTTCTATACATTGAAATAAATTTTTAAAAAAATGTACACGTGGTGTTAATAAGTGTAATATGCAGCTGGTTTAAAAAGTTTGTGCAACTTCATTTCATCAAATTCTATCTGCCAATGTTTTATATTTATATTTTTGTATTTATTTTTAAGAAATAAACCAGGTTTTACAACTATGTTGATGCTTGCCTGCCTGTTCTGGCCATCAATTCCATGCTTGAAGACAACAAAATTTCTCCAGGACCAGTGCAGTCAACTGCTAGTACTTCTATGCTGCATAATTCTCCATACATTTAACAGTGTGAAGTTCTTGTGCTCACAGGGAGAGGATCAAATAATAGATCTTTTTATGTGCTCAAAACGATTTCCTAAAGCAGTCACATTTATGAGAAATTTAATTTTATTTTTGTGCTGAAATAATATGTTCTAGAAAGCCGAACTTCCATATTGTCACAACCTGAATCTCCTTATTCTGAAAACATGATAGTAGTTTCAAAAGCTGCATAATCTGTTCTATAGTCCTCTATTTCAATCACAATGCATCATCAGAGATGATCTGTAACTTCAATGCACAAAATGTTAAAAGCTGTCTAAGCAACATCTAAAAGCTTTTAAGCAACATCCCTTTTCAATGACAAATTGTTTGATGACAAACCACTGTTTGTTGCACTGCAACCATCTGAGGGTAACCTTTGAAGCTGTCAGCAAAAAAATTGTCAGTAAGACAAGCACACTCATCATCTAATTTCCTGAGTTTTCTGATAGCATGGAAAAGCCTAGCAGAAAGAAAGCTGAGTAACTAGCCAACTCTAACAGAAATCATGCTTCACAAAAAAGGTAGGCATCCCTAGGCATTTTAAGATGTCTCTTCTTACTTTCAATCATTAGATTACACATATCTACTAAGAAAACAGGCTATGTGATTTCAAAACTTTGCTGAGATGAAATAATCTTAGAGAAGAAGCAGGATGTCACAGGGTCTGTGTTTACTTATTGTGGAAAAAAGACATCTGAAGGATAATTCCTCCTCTGTCTCCCTTAGCTTCTTACTGGCATAAAATCAACAGATATTGAAAATACATCAGGCCTTCAAAAATGCTATTCTGCATTCTGACTTGATCAGATACTTCTTAACAGAGTGATTAAACCTAATGATGTTGAAAGCTGAAGAGAGGGTCATTATGCAAGCTATTTCAGTGCAATGGGGACCAGATTTTTATCGACTACATATCAAGTTAAAATATTTTATCTATTCAGAAACCGTGAAGATTATGGATTTTTTTTTCTTCATTTAATTCAATAACACTTTTATTACCTAAGAAATTTTTAGATTTCTTAATAGGAAATTATTCTGAGATTAAAAGAGACATCTTAGGAAATCAGCGTTATAAAGCTCTGTAGAAGTCTTAAAGGCCATAGGAAAAGCTGATCTTTATGATTACCTTGTGAAATGGATCCAATTTTTCTTCTATCCTAATCTCCATTTGTCCCTTAACAGCATATAACAGGAAAAAACCAAATAAAATTCATCTATTTAATCCATAAATAGCCAAAGGCACTCTTCCAATATTTCTTCTGTCTATACCAATGTGCATTTCACCGAGTATGTATTTGGACAGAAGATAAAATGGGCTGTAATAGGGCTGTGTCACTGAGCAGCCTGATCTAGTGGGAGGTGTCCCTTCCTATGGCAGGGAGGGTTGGAACTTGATGATCTTTAAGGTCCCTTCCAACCCAAACTATTCTATGATTCCTGTAAAACAGAACTAACCAACACTTTTACATATAACTCAATAGAATTCTGTGTTTCTTTACAGAAAGGAAAAAAACCTCAAACACACAAGTGTCCCTCCCTCCTGAAACATATCAGAAAATGTCTTACTTTTATTTGTACTGCAGTACTTGTGAAAAATAATGATGTAGAAATAGTTGTTTATCATTACATTTAAGGAAGGAAGTTAATTTATAATTGTTGAGCATAAGCTGAACATAACATTTGCAATTTAATTTTGTATGAATTAATAAATATTAGTATACATTGTTGAACCAACATATATATAAACATGCTACTTAAACTAATATATAAATAATACAGCTGAAAAGTAGTTTTACTTCTTTCCATGTCCTTGAAGTTCTACTTCCCAGTAGGTTTTTGATTGGGAAGAAACTGCAGATGTTACAGTGCAAGTAACAATTGTACAAACATACACCATTTTATTGTGCAAATATCTCAGCAACAGATGAGTTATAACTGCTTAGGCTATAGAGTAAAAGATAAATGCCAAGAGTATTACATATCAAGGAAAGGGACGATCCTACTGTCTTAGACCTTTACAATAAAGAGGAACTGGAAAGCAAAACCTGCAGACAATTCAAAGGGCAGCAAATTTAAAATAGAATGGCTGTTCCACAATTAGTATTTACTAAGCCTACCCATACATAATTGTTAGAAATTTCACAAAATGCAACATATAGCAAGAACCGAATTGTTTAGTCTAAATAAATTTTCCATACCTTCTTGCAACAAAAAATGACACAATCACACTAAACCAAAATACATTAGTGTTTCATTTCAGATGGGTTAAAAATTACTAACGAGGCAGATCATACGAATGTTTAAAAATTCAGAAACATGCTAAAGCTATTGCAGTCTCTGGATCCTAGGAAACAGTGAGTTCTTAGAGTCTGTTGCTTCAAATTTATTTTTTTTTAAAGGTATTGTGTTAAAAAAGTTTGGTAGAAGAGCTTATGTTAACAAAAACAGTAATATTTCACAGCACCATCAGGAAATGGTAGATGGTAAGAAATTTCCAATCAGACTAAAAATATAGGGGATAAAAAAGCACTAAAATTGACTAAATTCTCACACTGCAAATCATCAGGTCATTAGCAAAATTTGCCAACCCTGTCTACACATACAGTTGGTTTTTGTTCATTCATTTTTACAAGGTGTTTGCATTTGTCCTTTAATGACATGTAATACTATTCCCAGATCAAACTATTTCTCAATTACTTTACAGGAGTCTACCCTTTGTTCCTCTCCTTCAGTGTCCAATGTGACTCTCTTGCCCTCAAATGACATTTCCTGTAGTGTTCCTCTTACTTATTCTTGTGCCACTTATCACACAAATTTGGAACAAAAAGAACCAAATTTAGTATATTGTTCTCTTTAAGATCTCTCCTATAATTTGGTCCTACAGAAGCACCTACAGAGAAATACTTGGTAAGGGCTGCTATGCTCATCAGAAATGGTGGAGACAATTAAATGCAACTATTGCCTCAGGTTGTTTCAGGCTGGTTTGCCCTTATTCTAACAGAAGTCAGATCATTTGATGGAGTTACTTTAGATTTATCCAACATTTGAAAAAAAACAAATATTTTCTTTTGGCCCACTACTCAAAAGAAAAATGAATGAAAAAAACAGTTTAGGCTTACTCTTTGTCAAATGGACAGAGCAACATGACTATAAAAGTTATCAGAAGCTTTTACACACGCCATTTTCCTTATCAGACTCAGATGAACAGCTCAAAAATCACCCAGCAGTAATCTGTTCACAGTAAGATGAACAAATAGATGTTCAAGATAAACCAATTTCACTTACTCACAGACGAGTTATCTATTACGTCCAAAATCATTATGTAACTAGTAAACTAGTAAAGGGATAATAGCAAATGCAAGGAGACACGAGTACAATGCTTTTCCCAAAAAAAAAATTCACATGCTTTTCCATTGCTTTTCCAGTTTTTCAGAGGCTATTCAAACTCTATTCTAATATAGTAGAGCTCACTGAAACATTACTTTCCACATACTTTCCATATAGTAATAGCAACATAGGAATCAATAGAAAAAATAAGCCGGATAGAATTAATTTATTTTAAAATGCCCTTCTGTATTCTCTCATTTATTTTTGTTTCATTTTAAAGGACTACTGTCAACAATTAAATCAAAATGAAGTTTTTTCTCAATGTGAGTTTCTCTTTTCAAAACCATTAATTTCAAATCAAATATTTAACTTCTGAGACAACTTCATTGTGTTTAAGTTGATGTCAAACCTCTACAAGCAATGAAAAAATAAAAAACTCCTTGAAAAGAAATGAGACAAATACTTTTTATTTGATTTTTTGACTACAAAACAAACAACAGATTTGTTTTTAACATATACTTGGCAAAATATACATTGCCATTAATGTTTGCAAAACAATATTTTGATTATTGATTAAGCATTGGCAGGAAAATATTCTCGAAGTAGACTTCATTCAAAAATAGGTACTATGTGTTTAAGGTGTCAAAAAGCTTATATCTGCCTTTTTGAGAGAAACAGAGCAAAGTCTAATTATATAATATTCACTAAAATGCCAAAGGGAAACCACCACTTCAATCTAGAAAATATCTTTTGTGCCCAAATAGACAAAATTATTGTAACTGTCACAAGAATTACAGCAAATACATGAAATTAACTGCTGAAAATTCTTGGAAGTGGTAACTGTGATGACAAACCTCAATTTATAGAGGAACATCAGTATATTTAACAATGGTGCTTGAAGAACATTTCCATCATAAGGCCCTTCATGAATTTAACCATTAAAGAATTATAGAAATAATTAATTTTTTTTTCTGGATAGTGTAGTGATCTTGTTCATGAAGAGAAAAATTCAGAAGATCTGATCACTTTTAATTTACCTGCTATAAATCAAGACAGTCACAATTTTTACATACAGAGGAGGGAACACCAGATTTCATATTCTGCATGGATACCCAAAAGGTATTTGAATGAGTTTCACATCAAAACTCCTAAAGTCTTCACCTGGGCAAAAGACAGAAAAATTACTGACAGGATTTAGGAAGGCCAAAAGTGGAAACCTTAATGATCTAACTTTTTGATCTGGAAAAGAAAATTAATATTGAGGTAAGAGAGTTTATTTGTGATTGCTTTTAAATTTAAGACCAGTAAATAAAAGGACTGTTCTTAAGAAATTAAGGGGCACATTGGGACTTTGAATAACGGGACAATAAATTAATCAGAAAATTACTATAGATTAATGGGAATTTATGCATTGATGGGATGCAGTTATTCACAAATGAGATCTTGGATTTATAGTAGTTAAATGGGGGGGGGACCTTTTCTCAGTATTAAGGATAATGGAAAAAAAAATGCTTAAAATTATTAGAAAATAACAAAAAAAATTGTAGTACATGAAAGGTACTGCCTGTTATGTGTTTGTATTGAATGTTTTATTGTGGTCCTTATCATGTTTTCCCCCAACGGCAAGATATTCTAAAATTTGATAAAAATGAAAGGTTGAAAGGCAGAAAGGTGAGATAAATGAAAGGCAGAAAGTGATTTCTCTATGAGGAACAATGGGGTAAGTTAGGATTCTTCAGCTGATAGTATGTATGACAGTTGTCTATGAAAACATGTATCATATACAGGATGTACTAGGAGTACAAGAATAAGATAAATAGGAATCATCTAATAAAATAGACAAATATCAAGTTCCAAAGTAAGAAAAAGAGCTGTTTTTTCAGACACAAAACAAATCTAATGTGTAGATTTCTTTGCTGCAGGATTTTTTAGATGCTATGAGCTTACATGGATTATGAAACCGCTGAAGGAAATGTTTTAAAAGAGCCTCAATGGATGTTATGATCATTCAAAAAGCCCTGGAATTTTACATGATCAGAAATCATACAACTTCTATATCATGCAATGCTAACTTCTTAGTTCTTAGTTCTGCTCTGCCCAATCATTCACAGCTGGTCACCATCAAAGACAGACTCTTAAGACCTTTGGATTTCTGATATAATATTACATATTTTCTCAACTGTTTGACATATCCCCTGCCATGAAAAACAAAATCCCACCCTATAATTCTGGAGGTAAAAGGATCAGCAGTAATTGACATTCCTTTTTTTATATCTGCTATTGCTAATCATTTCCAGGACATGTTTTAACAGTATCCAGAAGAGATGTAGATAAGGCAAATTGCAGGTGGTATTGATATTGATAGGAAAACTTAATTTTACCCATAGCCAGCTAAAACAACCTTGCTTACTCTACAGACCCAAAATACTAATTTATTTGAAGAAACTTTAGTGGTGACATTTTCAAGACATTACTGGGCTGTAAGGGACCTTCCAGATCATTGAGTCCAACCCTCAAACTAGCACTGACAAAAGGCAACACTACACTATAAATCTAAGCACTTATGTTTATCAGTCTTCGAAACACCTCTAGGAATGATACTTCAATCACTTCCCCGGGCAGTCTGTTCCAGTGCTTAATAGCCCTTCCAGTGTGAAAAATTTTCCAAGTATCCAGCCTAAACCTCCAAAGTGCAAATTGAAATAATTTTCTCTTGTCCTGTTGCCTGCTACTTGGGACACCATTCCCACCGCTCTACCACTACCACCTCTTTTCAGGTAGCTGAAGGAATGACAATATCTCACCTCAGCCTCCTTTTCTCGAGACTAAACAATCCCAGCTCCCTTAGCCATTTCCCATTAGACTTATTCTCAACACCCTCACTAGCTTTGTTGCCCTACTCTGAACATGTTCCAGCCCTTCAATGTCGATTTTGTGGTGAGAGGCCTAAAACTAGACTAGAAAAAGATATTAAATTATCCTACTGAACACTGTGTTCAAGGTGGGGCCTCACCAATGCTGAATAGAAGGGGATGATCACTTTCCTATTCCTACTCACCACGCTATTTCTGATATAGTCCTGGATACTAGCCTTCTCGGCCTCCTGGGCACACTGCTCATTCACAGGGGTCATCCAGCACCTTCAGGTTCTTTTCTGCCAGCAGCTTTCCAGACATTCTTCCTCAAGCTTGTATTGCTGCATGGGGTTGTTGTGACCCAAGTGCAGGACACTCCACTTGGTCTTGTTGAATCTCATCCCATAGATCTCAGAAAATCAACCCAGCCTGTCCAGATCGATCTGCAATGAATTTGTGCCCTTGACACTCCCACCCAGCCTGGTGTTGTCTGCAAGTTTACTGAGGGTGCATTCTATCCCCTTGTCCAGATCCTTGATAAAGATATGAAAGAGAATAAGCCCTAAGCATTGTGGAACAACAACTAACAATGACTAAGTTTAATGTAACTACATTTAAATTGCCATTTAAATCATTGCATTAATTTCCATTAGACACAATAAAGGACATTATAGTCAATTTAGCTGCCATAAGCAACACTTGATTCAGTGAAACTTATTCATAATTCTGAGGCTAATGAAAACTGCATTATCCTCCCTCTCTACTTCATATTACTCACATTTTAGTATTGTTTTGCTTGCTTCACAGCGGAATAGAGCATATTTCTAATGTAAAAATTCTTTATCAATGTATATCTATGCATATATACATGTTCTAGATAAATATGCAAACACATGTAAACAATGTATGTGCATGACATGAATAAAAAACATGTTTCATTCACATTAACAGGAAACAATTTTGGAAATGTCACAGTAACCTTTCTAGGTGACACTCCCAGCAGAGAAACTTTGAACAACCACTGTGTACAATTATGCCAAACAATACATAAACCTTCCTGGATCATCATCTAAAAAGAGTGACCTGAGTAGCCTTGGTATAAATGAGGCTGGAATGAGACAGAAAAAAAAAAAAAAGTGTGAAGATTCTCTTCTGACCTTTAATTATCTCATCTGAAAAGAGTTATTTTAAAAAGCCCAATCCTTTGTATCTAAGAGTTCAGTCTGGTCTTCTTTCACACTAGTGCACTGTTGAGACAAAAAGGATGAGACCTTCTTTCTTCTTGCAAATTCTTGTATTCTTCAAGTACTGTGGTATCTCCCACATTCTCTGCTAGAATAGTTCATCTTGCTCTATTTTCCTCAGTTACATGCTCAATAGACTAGTTTTGGGAATGGTTTGATGCTGCTGAATAATGTCTATTCTGAGTAGAGATTTGCCATAGTTGATAAGGATACTGGCACTTTGTGGTAAAAATATTCTAACAACAACTGCATTCTTCCTAGGAAAGCAAAGTCTAAAAATGAAATATCGTCAATCATAACCTGTATAGTTTGAATTTGTGAGGTTGAAACTGGTGTAAAAATACTCCTGGTATGTAAAAACCATGTATCTTTACAACCAATAATTCAGAACTACAGTGGCCTCACAGGGGACCCACACTGGTGCAGTCTGTTCCTCAAGAAAAGGCCCTCATAGAAAAACACACAATGTAGCAGTCTGTGAAGGACTTGGGAAGGACTCACATTGGAGAAGTTCACGGAGGATTGTCTCCCATGGGAGGGACCCATGATGGAGCTGAGAAGAATGTGAAAAGACCTTTCAAAAGCAGAAGAGACAACCCATGATGAACTAAGCACAACTTTGAATACATGTAACAAGAAGATCAGGGGAAAATCTCAGAGTTTTTGTAAGAAAAACAGAACAACCCAGGGAGTTAAGAAGGAAATACATAGTCTGAGTAGTTAAGCTTCAGCTTTGTAGCTATTTGTTGTCTCTGCCCATTTCAATGAAAACAAAACATTTCTATGATTACATCCTGTAATTTAATTAATATAAGTAAAAGCAATAGTAATCAACATTTACATGTGCAGATAGTCTTTGTAAACCCACTGAAAATAACTCCTCCTGGACCCTGTACACTATTAAAATATTCTAAGCCATTTAATGCCCAAACAATTATCTTACATAAGGTATTAAGGGAAAAGCAATTCATGTTTAAAGGGAAAATGTCTGACAGGAGAGGGGAGCATTCTAGTTTTTGTCTAGCACCCCAATGTTGTGAAATGAATTAAAGTCAATTTGTGCTGCAACCAGAGTTTAAACATAAATTAATTCTTATTATAACAGTGCAAGCTGAACAAGTTTCATTGATTCTTTTGCAATGTTATTATGGGGGAAAGTATTAAAATATTATAATAATAAAACATTATTGTATGACTTGCAAAGGTGGCACACAGATGGCACAATGATGACTTTATTTCTTTGATGTTAACAGTGGAAGTATCTGAAACATTTGATAGGTTCAGTTCAGTTCTGATAATCACAAAAGAGTCATTCACAGCCTAACTGAATGTTTTTAGACATTATTCCCTCCTGGTGCCATTGTATTCTACTGCTGATGTTAATTAAAGTAGAGCCCTAAGTCTGGTAGAGGAGTTTGATATATAATGAGACAAATTCCATGTAATTTCAGCAGCATTCAGTTTGAGTCAGGACCATCGATTTTATCATTGCAGAGTCTTTAATCTCTTTTTGTAACTGTACTGTCTTTTGTCATGCACAATCAAGGAGGCAGGGAGAACATGCAAAGACAGAAACACATAAATAAATAAAAGCTTCCATTAAAATATTTTGTTTCCGAGAAGCATGTAAGTACAAGGTAAAATTCAACTTGTTTATGCATTCTGAAAGTCTACCTTTCACTCATTTGTTCCTCAGTACAGAAGAAGGATCACAGAGCTATCAAGAGAAGAACAGTAGACTGTGCAATTTTTAGCTCTCTTCTTAAGCAGATAGTCATAAGCCAGTCAATGTCATGGTCATGAAATGGATTCAGTTCAAAAAGAAGTTGGAGGAGATAGGAGATACAAATTTAATCATTGAAAATTAATTATTATCTCCAGGCAAGTAACCTACCAGACATAACATTTTACTTCAGCATTGGTTCAGGTGTGAAAAAAATGCATTACATCAACATTAAAAAAAGTTGATATTACAGATTATCCAAGAACCAGTATTATACTTGCTTCCAGCTTAGTGAGCTTCTTGTTTTGCATAATAAATCGGGATATGGTGAAATATTTCTTGACTTTTTCAGTATTAATGATGTTCCAATTGATTAAATGAAGCAAATAAAAATAAGAAAAATCATAATAGATCTACTGTATTTGGTAATCAAGAGATTCTTTTTTTGATATGTTTCAAATCCCCCGATTTTGATTTATGATTTTTCACCCTCCTTGCCCCCCCAAACCAATTTTTTTCAACAGGACTGACATTTTAAGTGGAAGCATATTATGCAACAATGCTGTCAAACTGCTTTCACCTTAATGTAGTCAATCACATAACGATGGCATTAATGGATTCTACTTGAAAGGTTAGATTACTGCAGTAATTGTTTTTTCAACTGCATTATTTTATGAGGGTACTCAAGTACTAGGTATCCTGTAATAGCATTATCAATGCCGTTCACAAAATACTAGGAAAAAATACCAAAAGAACAAACTTCAGTTGTTTGTTAAGGGATTTTTCTTATTAATGATACTATAAGAACGTTATTTTTTAAAAGAGAAAAATATTTTGGAGTTCCTATTAAAATAGAATTATCTTCATAACAAAAGGTCTCATGTCTCACCCCTGCACTGCATCTCTCAGTGAAATTCTATTGAGAACCTCTTAATATACTTTACTTTGACTTTAAATACAGAAAAATAATTGCAACTCACGCATCTCTTCTTCATCAAAGTCTCAGGATGCTTTTAGCTCTTTTTCAAGTGCAATCTTGATAAAGAGACTGAGACACATTTTGATCATTCAGATCCTGTGTCTGATGCCTGGGGCTCTGAGTACTCTTTCCACCTTTGGGATGGTTCACTTATTGTATACCGAGGTATGAAAATACAATGTTGCTCAAAGCATTCATGAAGCTTTATCCCTTTTCTCATTAAAAGTGAGTCATTCTTTATTATAGCAATCATGATCTTAAAGGAAAGTCATATAATTTATCCAAGTTCAATCAACTGTTGCAGAAGGCATATTTTTCAGGCCAAGCCAAAATGTAATTTCATAAAGCAACCCATCTTTCATGAAAATTTTTCTAAAACATGACCTGATTTAGCCAAGGCACCATCTCCCTTCATGACATTTATAGCAGTGAAAATTGTCTCTTTTTGTTCTGTGAAGATTTTGAAGGAAAGTAAATACATTTTTTAGTGAAGTTGTTTTGAATTTTAACAGCAGAGTATGAAATCTTGGCATGCTTTTTTTCAGATAAACACTTGAGATTTTTTTTTCCTTTGAATATCCCTTGTTGGTAAAATTCTAAGTAGTATGGGAAAATAGCCATGAGTCTTCTTTGAAGAGAACAAATACTTGTTTCTTTTAACCCTTTTCAAAAGGTGTTTCACACCTTCTTTCTGTGGATGTTGTACCATGTGAACTATTCCTGACTCCCATGCTAATTACTTATCTCACACATTTTTCACAGTTCTTTCTTTCCTGGCAAGGTGTGAGGGTTTACACTGTAAAGTGAATGGCGTCATCTTGTGAGGGAGTTGTCTATTAAAGTCAAAACCTGCGTGCTGCCTTTCTGAGACACTCACTGCAATGCAAGCTGTTGTGCAAGGCTTGACTATCCTTAAATTGGCTTTGTTTTCTCTTGGTTTTATTTACTAGATTTTGGCTAAGTACAGAACAGATGTGATCAAACTCTGGAGGAATCTAACATACAATGTTAGTATAGAGGAAAATGCAAAATGTTAATAAGAAAAGCTTCTTCCAAACTTACTTTTTTTCAAACCATAATAATCTTGTGGAAGGTTTTGTTTAACTTGTGATTAAGTACAGTTCCACCCAAATAGATACATAAGAACCGTTGGTGACCAGACATGCATATCTGTCATGGGCTGGGGCTCAGATTTCAACATTGTCTTAGCTCATTTTCAGGTGACAGCATCTTACTCAAGGCACATAGAAAAACTCCTTACAACTAAGTCACAGCTTCTATTGTTAACTTTCTCAGCTTTCCTGCTTACCTTTCGAAACGGCCTGCCTCTTAATTTGAACAGGTATGCAACCAGCCTCTGCAAAACTGTCCAGTTTGAGAACTTTAAAAATATGTCTAGGAAGCATGAAATAAAGCATCAGCAGCTGTTTTAAACTTGTCAATAATGAGCCAAAACAAAGACATGTGGATGATTAATAGCATTAGTACTTTACTGACTGATCAGACTGCCTAAAATTTATTAGCTACCTTTTCTACTTTCTTGGCATATAGTAAGCTCTGTCTAAAAGGTTCATAAAAAGCTGCAAACAACAAGATCAAGAATTTCTTTGGTAAATAAATTGGTGGATTAAAGCACATAGTTCCAAATCCCAAATGCAATCAAATCATTCTCTTAAACACTTTCCCACAAGTCTTGTTTAAACACTGTTACTACCTAATATTACCCATGATTTGGAATACTATGTTTAGATATATAGTAGGACTAGATTCTGCTCCATTTACTCCTTCAGTACCACCTCCTCCATCAAGACTTCCACTTCTGTTCTCACTCTGAATAAGGTGGTCAGCCATAAATGGAAATCAGAATTCTGTAAGGAATTCAAATTATTCTTGTTTTACTGGATGTTTTTTCTATATAGTCCCCATAATTTGAAGAACATTAAGGTGCAATGTCATTGCACAGCTGGAGGTGAAAATGCTTTTTTTGTGCTAAATGATTTCAAATGACTTTGTGAAGACATTAACCTTTCAGGAGAATGACAGTGATAATTAACTTTGGCAAGATAACGATTTAAATATTTTCATATATTATCAAGACAGAAAGGTAAAGTACTAAATGAGTTGGTGGGTGGATTTCTTTTGTCTGATGAAGTCAGAGGTGTATTTACAAGAGCCTTTTAAACTCACAGGTAGAACAAGTAAGCCTGAACTGCACCACAATTATTTATATAAGGGTATTGAAATAATTGCCTAGCAAACAGGGATATGGCTGAACAATACAGATCAGTCAATTTAGTAGCTTGTTGCCATCAAAACCAGAGGCTTTATTCTTCACACCAGCTCTGGCACTTCTTAAACTGACAGTTAAGGAACTGAACAAAAGCCAAGTAAATTTTTCTCAGTAAAGCAGCAAAAACCTGTTTGATTCAGGGGAGTTAGTGTGGTTTGGGGTTTTTTTGTGTGGTGCTTTTTTTGTTGCTGTTGTTGGTTTCGTTTTTTTAAAAAAATTAGATCAGAAACCTATCAGAGAAGCAATAGAGCAATTGCAGACGAAGAAACAGAAGTACGTGCTTTGTTACTACTGAAGGGAGTCTTTGGTAGCAGCAAGCCTGTATCTGAGAACAGTTACATTAATACTATTCACATCTGACCAAAGATGAGCTTGAGATGCAATACAATGCAGAAATATCTAGTTAATGTTTGAGGTACTTGTAACAGTCAGAATGTTACTCACAGGAGAAGCTGTCCTCTGGAAAAGAATCCTAAATTGAGTCATGACCTTCATTTATGTTTTTCATCATCCTGTGTATATCATTTTCTCTCCAAATATAGGCAGGACAAAAGTTCGCAGAAACTACTTAAACATAAAGAAACCAATTCTGAGTTAGAATGCCAGCGTAGAAGGCAAAAAGACATGATCAGGTTGCTTTGAATTCAAGGTTCATTATGAGAAGCTGAAGAAGTTTTTGGATGATTAATGTATCTGCATTGAACACTAGAACATTAACCCTTGTAAGTCTGGTAGGGACAACTTGAATTTTGGTACATAGAAAGATAGCACAGGTTTCTCAGTACAGAATTAATTGTCATAATGAACAACTAGACTTTACTTTTAGATACTGGGTTTATGTGTACGTATGCATAATATATATCTTTTTATATATTCTTATGTACTTATATAAAAGAAATTATTCCTCTGTATATAACATTTATGCCTTCTGTGGTGATGGCAAAATTTCTTTGGGGGCTGCTTTTTCAGGTCGAAAATGCCCTTTCTTTTCTTCTCCCTTGACTACAAGCCTTCACTAAACCATAGCCCTGCTTTCCATGCAGTGTAGATTCAAGGACAGTCATAAGATTATTACATGGCAAAGAACCATCATTTTTTTACTAAAATACAGTAGTTTAAAATTAGCAGCATCTAAACATTTTCTTAAAGCATTAAGCTAAATATGAACAATATGTGTAATCAGAGCAGCCAAAAGAGCTTTGAATTTTCATCTTACTGATACACACTACTTGAGTGAGAATCAGTTTTAATTTCCCTTTTAAATACATGCAATCCTTTAGCAATTTGAAGCTTTAGTTTACAAACCTTTAATTGCTTCATGCTAAGTGAACCACAGTATATCTTTATCAGCTGGTTCTTTGAAATTATATCTGAAGACTAAAAATGTGATTTTGCTTACCCTTGCATTATTCTAGATCAGGATTGATTCTGTTGAAGCTAATAAAAGTACTTGTACATCTGTGTTGCAAGTGAAGTAACCTAGTTTGAATTCTTTCTGCATTAGTTTCTTCCTAGTGAGCTAGATCCTGAATTGTATTTTTTAACCAAGATTTTTCTGCCACTGTACAAATCAATTTCTATAAATTAATTTTTTAAAATAAGAAACATATAGGTTTTATTTAGCAGTCTATGGAAGTGTGAAGATCTTTTTTGACTCATAATTCACTGAAATATGTGCATGCTATTGTGACCAACAGAGCAGTTAATTAAGAGGAGTTTTACAGAAGACATTTAAGTGCTAAAAGGAAGTACTTGACATTAGAAGTACAAAAAATATTAAAACCAAGCTCGAGACTGATCCAGCTTCAGTTCTCCAATGATACAAAAAATTGAAAAACATGCCAAATTTATTCAAATACATGTCTGCATATGAAAAAAAATAAGTTAAGGTGTGACAGACTAGAAGAGAATGCATACAACCGTCACCACAGGTCAGAACGTTATTCTACTCCATGAATATCACACATATTCATGGAGTAGAATCACATAATTCCATACACTTTTTGCTGTGAACAAGACCACAGTTTTTTGATGGCAAAAGCTTAGGAAATACTACATGTTGCAACTTTGAATAATGATTAAGTGAAGTAAATAGACAAGGAAGCTGAATATCACAATACCACTGAAAATTGAGTTTTCATGGGCACTGTTTCATTTTGACTTACTAGAGCTGAAGAGATTCCATACACTTTTATTATATTTCAGAGAGGAGAAGACTGTCAAGATGAAATGCATTGAACTACTAAATGGATTATCCAGTTAGCAAAAGCCTTTTGCTATCAAACTCACTAAGCAAATACAATCCTGTTCAAATGCCTGTTGTTCGTAAAAAGACATCAAATGAGGAAATTAAAAGATAACAATTACAGAAGTAACTTCATGGAAATTTTTTTTTTCCACATTAAAAAAGAAAAAAGGAAAAGTCACTGGTCTTTATTAGACAGACTATAAATAGGACAGTTCAAATACAAATGGAAGAGTTCTACATGTTTTTCCAGCTTTCCAATGATGCTTGCATTTTAGCTAAGGTCATAATTTCTCCTCCTTTCCCACCTCCTTCCTACACTCCCTACATCAGCTAGTAGAGAAGGAGCAAGCTCACAGAATTGATTACTCTGGCACATGTTCATTGGTAAGCTCCAGGTGACATTATACACACTGTCAGAATACAGATATCTTAAGGCAGTTCTGCACCAGTTCTGTCACAATAAGATAAATGTAGCAGTACTACCCCCAGGGCTTGTATGTATTTCATGGTACCTGAATGATTAATATCAGTTGATTAGTTAGCACAAAGTGTTCTAAGTAAAATATGAGAGAAAAAGTAGGCTAAGCTTGTACCATACTGAGGATAATGTCAGCATCTCTTTAAAAATAGATTAATTTTTTATCTTCTAAGGCAGTTTCTGTAAATATCCATTTAGAGAATTCTTGTTATACATTGTCTGCTCAAAATATATTGCATGTGGTTTGTAAATGTTAGGATATTTGTATATATGAGTGGGATGTAGTATTAAAAAATAAATCTTTTAGATCTAAAATTAACATTCACCAATTCAGTCATTCCACTACTTTCAGTAGTAGCTTTCAATTACTTTTCAGTACATCTTTATATATTATCAGCATGCAGAAGCCTGAATTGTGAAGTCAGGCCAAAATGTTACTTCTTCCTCTGTTCAGGAATATTTGTCCGTTTCTCTTTTTTTGCATGTGTGTTCCAAATCTTTACATGGAAAAAATACTTTGAATTGACTGTGTGGAAAAATTATGTCATGTATGTGATATCTGAACATGTGCCAAAGTCTTTTCAGTAGCTGTTTTCTAGAAAAAAAACTATCCAGGGCCAAAGTTACTGCTTCTAAAAGGTTACATCTTCACTTGGCTAACCAGCAAGGAGGAGCTACTCAACTGCTAAACTATGAGTACACATTATCCATAAAAATACTCACAAAAAACCAAAATTTGTGGTCAGTGAGCATATCCCTCTTCTGGTAGAGACTTTGAGCTTGTCTAGTTTAGAGAAAAGAAGGCTGAGGAGTAACCTCAGTGTTCTCTACAGCTTTCAGGAGAGAGGAAGAAGAGAGGAAGGGGCTGTCTTTCCTCTGTGATGTCCAGTGAAAGGATGTGTGGAAATGGTTCAAAGTTATACCAGAGGAGGCTGGTTAGGAAACATTTCTATACTGAGAGGCTGGTAAGCACTGGAACAAGCTTCCTACAGAGGTGGTCAAGCCTGTCAGTATTTAAGAGTCCTTAATAACTTGCTTTAATTTGTTTAGCTCTGTAAATGTTTAGGCAGTTAGACTAGGTGACTGTAGATCCCTTCCAAGTGAAATATTCTATTCTAGTCTAGACTATTCATACTATTTTATGAAGTATATTTTAAATTACAAGAAAGATAAATCCTTTGCAGTTTTCTAATTTTGAGGTATCACCTGTAATCATCCTCTGCATAGACTTGGCATTTGGCATTTCTGCTGAATAATTCTTTATTGCTTTAAATGTATAACAATGTGCTATGAAAAGTTAATGCAAAATTGAAATTCTGAAGGATCATGTAAGCATATCAAATCACAGAAGCTATGGGTTTGTGTACTTGAACTGAATTAATTCAATCATGTGGTAATCAATTCTGGTAACAGTTTTATTTTATTGAAAATGTAACCTCTTTTCCAGCCGACATTGTCTATAACATGAAGAGCTATTAAAATATATAGAACATTATTGGGATATGATACAATTACTTACACTATTAATTGCAAATTATCAGTTTGATTTTTTTTTAAATATGTAATTTCTTTTGTAATTTTTCCATAAATTACAACTTTACTTTTTAAGAACATCAGTGAAATAAACACTGCTGTACTTTGCCAAAGACCAGTATGCAATAGTTCTCCATACTTATATAAAGCCTTCATTGTTTACAAAGAAACATGATATGTACTACTCCAGAAAAACAATTTATAGTAAAGATTATTATTTATTGTAGTCTACAAAAAGTGAATTCAAAGTGGATTATTTATTTCTGGTCAGATGAATCCCATAAAATTAAGGATACTATGTAAATAAAGGCCAGATCAATAGAAAAAAATACAATGTAAGTTGTTATTACCGATTTTTTCATTGTCATTGAGCAAACAGTTTATTACCTCAGCACTGAAGATAGTTCTCTGAATTAGTTAGGTGATAATACTGGTATCTCTTCAGAAAAAGTAGAAGAAATTTGCTGTGAGGATTATGTTTTTGCATTGTGTTGGTTTGGTGCTTTCCCCATTTTAAAGAAAAAGAGTAGACAAAGTTGTTGAAAAATGAAGAAAATATTTTTAACATGCTAACTTTACTAGAGTGCCTTGAGATTTGAACTTTCATTTCAGTGACTCCTGAAAGTCCAGTAAAGAAGAATTAAGAAATGTGTCAGGAAAAATAAAGAGCATCAGTCTCACTGAATTTTTTTTAATTTTAAAACCTTTTCTGGAACTTACTTAAGACATCTTAGAAACTAAGAAACTTGTTTTAATACTTCAACATTTTTATTTTAATCCACAATGCTTTAGACACATGCAAACGAACTTTAATTTTTAATACTACCATGTAGTTTGTAGCTGAATGTTTTCGAAATGTTCCAGTACACCATGTGCTGAAAATTGGCAGGCAAGTGATTCAAATGAAACATTCATGCAGGCTGCAACATCTCATTTTCAGAAACTTGAGAAAGTGCTTAGCTATGAAGGAATTGAGAGTCACTTGAAAAAAAAAGGAGATAATTTATTTTACTATAGGTGAAATGCATGCACAAAAAAAATTTATGGTTGAATAATCAGATCTTTAGGTCTCTGCTATAGTCCATTTAATGGCAATAAACATAAATGTACATACCTATTTTCACATCTGAAAAGATTCTGACTATAAGTTCCAGTTAAGAGGAATTAATAATAAGAATTATAAAGCCTGGCAATAATTAATCAAGCTTGATTAAAAGTATATTATATATTTATTTAATCATAGCATGCATCTTTATATGGCTTGCAATTTTAGTTGAAAAAATTCTTTCAAACTATTCTTCACATTACATAAAAATGTCTGCTTTATTTATTGACCTATTTTTTTTATTTATTTTAAGATTGTAATAATCGCACTGTGTACATAAGATACTGGGAGCCATATATTAAAATGACACTTTTATACATTTTTATTAATATTTAAATAGTTTTATATATTAATAAGGTATATAGATCATTTTCCTAATGTTATTTTAATATTAATAAGATAAATAAAACATTTCTGTGACGGTTACTACATTTTAATGAGATATGTAGGACTTTTGTAAGATGGAAGAATATTGCATACTTTTCAGACTCCAGAATAAACTGTTAAAATGCACACTATAAGGTAAAATAGAGAGATGACAGTGATCATGGGTAATAAAGGAGAGCTATATTGCCTCTGTATAGATGTTGAATATTTGTTTTACAAGATAGCTTAGGTTATTAATTTTAAAATAATTTCCTTCAAAAGTATCCATGTTTTATTCATAATAAGAGTAAAATACTACATTTTTAATGAAGAAATAATATGATAGAATATGTTTTGAGGTGGAAAATAAGTAGGTATTTGAATACAAAATGAATGGAGAACACCATGAGAAGAAAATAAAAGTAATCAAAAGTGGAATTGCACAAGTTGCAGTTAATGAGTGAGATAAATAACAGTAAATTTTGTTGAAGTTAATTAAACAAAAACGTTGAGAAAACTAAAATGTGATGTTTCCCAGTTATATCAACTCCATTATTTTCTGAGAGTTCAGAACTCTCATACTCCAGCTTTCCAAGAATGAATTTGAAGTAATTCTTTACTCATTAGTTACATGTACTGTGGCAGCTTTTAAAGGCTTTAGGCTTTTATCAGATCTAGTCTCTACACTAGAGAACCAATCAGCAAATCAGTTATGAAGAAGGGAGAAAAATATAGCAGGTGAATATGTAAGATGAAAATCTTTAAACAAATCGGTGTTTTTCAAGACAGTCATAGTTGGAATTTGCAAATTCTTTGTCAGATTTTTTTCTCTCTAATAGACTTAAATAACAAAGCCTACAAACATACAAATGCAAGATAAGTGCCAGCAAGGACAAGAAAGATTTCATACAGCTCTAATTTCATGGCCTTGTTTTTAGAAGGAAAAGCAAAATTAAATGTGTAAATTAGGAGGTAGATTGGAGAGACAACTGTTCCACTCTGGAAGACAGTTCAGGATTCTTCTGTTGGTTCTACCACCTTCCAGGAAGAATCTAGGCTTTCTTATAATTATTTATTTGCAGCTCATATCTTGATTTATTTAAGCATCATAAAAACAATACAAAATATAAAGGAGTAGTACATCAGTTATACCCTCCATAATGAACCCCCAAAATGATAGACATAGTTTTTGGCAGCTCTAGGTCTTAAAATCTTTTTTTGTGTTTGCACCACCTGGCATTGTGCATAACTTTACTCCACAAATTACCCTCTTTGGATATCTATTATTTCAGGGCTGAGGTTCCTTCCATTCCACAGTATCAGACTTTGCCTGCTGTGCTCTAGATGCCTTAATCCCGCAAAAAAAAAGGAAAAAGAAAAAAAGAGACAACTTCTGGAGGTCTAAGGTTCATACTTATCCCAAAGTCCAGGTTCTGCTGGTTGATATTACAAGAGGCTGAAAACCCAGGTATCCAAGCAGCGATCTTCCTTTCCCAGAAAGAATTCCTTTTGCAATATTATTTTGCAAAAAAATGGTAATACAGTGTCATAAACTGAGAGAGTCCCCTGCTGACTTTGTAATTTCTCAGTAGATGAGTAGGAAAAATGGGAGTACTCTATAAGAAGTCTTCTTGTTCAAATTTTCCATACAGCATACCCTACATGTTCTTCTTTCTAAGGTTGCTTTTTTAAAGGAAAGAAAAGAGATAATAATGTCGCAAAAAAAAGCACATATCTTTCACCTGGATCGGTGAAAACATCTATCCAACTTCACAGCTATCCTGTAAAGGAGCCTTTTTCTCCAGTAATTGTTTAGAAATACAGTTGTTCTTATTACATACATTCAGCAAATGTCCAACAATAACAGAAATAAAATTACTTGAAAACTCAACCACAACCATCAGAGAGGGAATAGAATTGGAATATTCAAAGCTTCCTTAAGTATCTCATTCTTCTTCACCAACATAAATGAGGAATTGTTTGACTTCATCACAGTTATGACCAAAAGCTATATAGCTAATAATAGAACAATCAGTCTAAACTTCTAAGCTTCTTACTTTTTTTTTGTTTTTTCATTTCCCTTCAT
The DNA here is from genome assembly GCA_013400935.1 of Turnix velox. Classification (NCBI taxonomy): domain Eukaryota; kingdom Metazoa; phylum Chordata; class Aves; order Charadriiformes; family Turnicidae; genus Turnix; species Turnix velox. The sequence goes on from VZTY01020002.1 coordinate 205,425, forward strand.
ACCTATGCATGTAATATTTTTCTTCCTTCTGCATTAATTCTCTCTTCAGCTGGACATGGAAGGAAAAATATAACAAAAGCCACATGGATCAAGATAAAGACAGGGAGAAATCACTGAGCAATTACTGTCACAGGCAAAACAGACTTGTCTTTGGGAAATTCATTACCCATCCAAATCAGAGTAGGGTAATGTGTAACCAAACCAAATATTAAAACATCTTTCTCCTTCCTCCCCTCATTTCTGGGCTCAGCTTTACTCTTTATGTCTCTACCTCCTCCCCGTGAGTGGTGCATGAAAAGCGAGAATGGGAGTTGTGGTCAGTTCATCACATGTTGTGTCTGTCACTCCTCCCTCCTCAGAAGGAGGACTTACAATCTTCTCTGCTCCAGCATGGGGTCCTTCCTATGGGAGACAGTCCTCCATTAACTTGTCCAACATGAGTCCTTTCCACAGGCTGCAGTTCTTCCCAAACTGTTCCAGTGTGGGTTTTTCTATGGGGTGATTTTCTTCAGGAACAGACTACTGTAGTCTGGGTCCCCTGTGAGGTCACGAGTCACTCCTCTATTCAGATGAATTTGCTCTTGCTCTGTAACTTTTTTTTCCCTTCTTAATTATGTTATCACAGAGGTAGGTGCTTTCACCCTCACTGATGGGCTTAGCCTTGACCCTCAGGTGTTTCATCTTGGATTTAGCAGGCATTGACTGTATCGGCCACAGGGAAGCTTCAAGCAGTTTCTCAGAGAAAGCACTCCAGTAGCCTCAGCACTACTAAAACCTTGTCACACAAACCCAATATGATAATATATGAAAAAATAACAACTGTACTTTGGTAAGTAAAATATGATAAGAAAGTTACCTTTATCAAGAATGCTGTTAACCTTGTGAGTTATTTGGTGACAGAGTTCGTCTAGTTTTCATGACCTTTGATGATAGGAATTAATTTCCTAATTTTGCTATGAAGAGAGCAACAAGAAAAATACCAAGTTTTTTTACAAGTTCGACAGTATTCTTCATACTTCAGTGTATCTAGCAGTAAGACTCACAGAATTTAAGCAGTCCCTGGATTTACAACCAATTTGACCTCTTCATCTCAACTTCAGAGCTACTGATGAAAAAATATGTGTTTAATTGTAATGTTTTCTGCATGAAATTGTTTCTAGTGCACGTTTCCCAATAGGACCAGTTGTGATAATCAGATTGGGACTTAATTAGAGCATCTTTTTTAAACTTCTCAGGGTAAAACTTCTAGAAAAAAACTCTGAGAAATAAGAAGGCGGCAGTCAGCTTCCAGTACTTAACTAAATGTGGAAATAAACTTAGGACTCTAGAAGGCATACTTTTTCTCTCCATTCATATGTTCATAGCAGTAAACAAAGTAACCCTTTATAATCTGGTTATTAATGCTATCTATACCAATGTATAAGCCCAATTTCTTGCTGTCAAACTGCTTTGCCTCAGAGCTAGCTCTCTACCAGATGTGACCTACAGTTGTCTGTAGGTATCCCTGCTCCCCTAGAATTCTTCTCAGTCTTCTGGGAAGAGAACAAGTGATGGAAAACCTACTGTTCACCCAGCTACAACTAATGTCCAGCTATTTGAAATGATTTCCCAAATGCTTTAATTTCCTTTACAGGTGCAATAAAAAAAAGCTGAAATAAAAAAATTGGCATTCCTCTCTAGGAATTATTATTGAAATTAAAAACAGATAGCCATGTAAATAGTTTCAAGTAATGAGCACTATTACAGAGAAGGACCTAATGTCACAGCAGAAATATGAAGTAATCTGAATGTAATGAACCTGGAATAAGTAGAAAACAGATTCAGACCAATCATATTCAAGTCCAGGCATAAATGCTTTGCAGAAAAAGACGCACTCTGGTTTCCAATTCAGCTACAAGTGTAATTCTTTAAATACTAAATGATATTATAGTAATTCTATTTTGAAATGTAAAGGATTATAGAGAAAAAATTAAGTAAAATTCATTAATATACCAAAAGCAAGTCAGGAATATTCTCTAAAGCTTTAGTATAGATTTCACATAAAAATGTAACTGTAGCTCCTCACTCTTACAGTAGTAAACATTTTTTTCTGGGTTTTTTGCCCATTGCAGTCTCTGTCCCAGACACAGAATCAAATAACTAAAGGGCATTCAGAGATTATAGTGATAGCTACAAAGGGAAGGGGTAGAAGAAATAAGAATTTAAAAAGCAAGCAATATTTCACACTCCTATGATGATCCTTGATAGAGGCTACATTGAAGAAATGAATCATGAACATGAGAAACTAAAATTAGTATCGTCAAAGTACACCAAATTACCACTTGAGATTGTAAAATTACTTCCTTATGAATGCAATTTAACATAATTTTAAAATAAAATTTTAAGAGCTAGGCAAAAGCTCATGAGCCTAAATTTTTGAAAAGGAAGAAGCCTCTCCATAGAAATAAGTGACAAGTTGAAACAATGAATTAAATCTTCATATCAAAATTTTACCTTCAAAGGAAGGATGACAGAAATGTTGGTTGTTCCTTGTATTATTCTATCTGTTATTCACTCTTTAGATCTGAACATAGTGTTTATAACTATGGCAGTAGTATTGATATCTAAAGAATTTATTCTGAAAGACATATATGGCATACAATGCTGTGCTTAAAATACATATTGAGCAGAAAGAGGTAACCTCATTCTCATCTGAATTGCATAGATAGGAATTATTGGTGATTGAAAACCTTTGTTTTAATAGACTTCTCACAAATAGAGTTTTATTTGCAAAAACAAGTTATGGCCCAGAATGTGGTCTCAATCTTCCTAAAACAATATAAAGATCTCTCTCCTGAGTAATATCAATGATATTTTTCATTCAAAGTCTGCAGGTTTTCAGGAAAGCTTTTTCTCCACAAAGTTGTGAGTCCAGATTATAAATCACCTCCTATGAATGTAAGGATTTTATAGTAGCATTTTTAAACTAAAAAGCCTGACATTTATGAAATAATACATGCACAATTTCCTCCCCAATATGTCACATCCTTGAGATGAATGCAATTTTAAAAATCAAGGTCAGAAATATCTGCCAATGTCACTAAAACAATTAAAAGGACAAATCTAAGATCATAGAAAGCAATTTAGCATTTTCTGTAGTCTGCAGAACATTTAATACCTAATACTCACTTTCACACAGAATCAGGAAAACTAAGTAACAGTTCCTTCTGTAAGAAGGTGGAGAAACTTTCACTAACTTAACGACTGCCATTGCTCATTGGCCAGCAAAACAGCTAGAGCCACTCTTGGAGGACCACAACAGCTTCTATCAGCATGATTTACTTAAGTTGTCAGCAGTATCATGGTTGCCTAGCAGAAGAATGATAGACAAGAGATGTTTCTAGAAATGTCCTCATCTGCCCTATCTGAATATATATCCCCATTGAAACAGTAGGTTTACAAGAGCTACAAGAGGTCATCCTGCTCTGTTTTTCAATTTTGGTCTTCCTTCATATAGCATAAAAAGTATACCAAAAACAACATACAATTATTTGCTGAGTTATTAATGAGTACCATTTAGTTTTTCTTCTACAAAAGAACTCCATAAGATTATCCAAAGATGGCTGAACCAAAGTGAAAGAGGTCAGTGGTGACTATGGTACTTTAAGAGGTCTAAAGCATATTTTCAAGTGTAAATGTGCAATGTTCATTTAACCAAATCCTGCCGTCTCCTAATAAATACATAACAAGCAGATGATTATGATCCCTCAAAGCTGTTTAACTCTAAAATACCTTTCTTTAAAAAACAACCAAGAGCAAAATAATTTTCATAGTACCCCATTTTCCTCTTTTCAGAAAAGTAATTCTTTTCCCCAAATTAACTGTTCTTTATAATCTCGATATCTAAATTATTGGAATTTTTAAAATGAACGTGCCTTATATATTTTTTTCTTAAATATGTGTTTATCAAAGTACATATATTTGTATGCATGTATACCCAGAAAGAAAAACTTATCGTGAGCCACCAGTGTGTGCTTGCAGCCCAGAAGGCCAGCCGACTCCCGGGCTGCATGAAGAGAAGTGAGACGAGCAGGTCAAGGGAGGTGATTTTGCCCCTCTACTCGGCTCTGTTGTGACCCCTACTGGAGTACTGTGTCTAGTTCTGGAGCCCTCAGCATGAGGTCATTGATCTGTTGGAGCAAGTCTAGAGGAGATCCACAAAGATGATCAGAGGACTGGAGCACATCCTTTATGAGGACAGCCCGAAGGAGTTGGGTTGTTCATCCTGGAGAAGAGAAGCTTCAGGGAGGACCTCATCAATACCTGAAGAGGGCCTACAGAAAGGCTGAGGTAGGACTTTTTTAGAGGGTACAGGATGGCAGGACTAGGAGTAATGAATGCAAATTGAAAGAGGGGAGATTTGGACTGGAAATAAGAAAGAAGTTCTTTATTGTGAGGGAGGTGACACACTTGAACAGGTTGCCCAGAGAGGTCGTGGATGCCCCCACCCTGGAAGTGTTTAAGGCCAGGCTGGACGAGGCATTGAGCAACCTGGTCTAGTGGGAGATGTCCCTGGCCATGGCACAGGGGCTGGTCCCTTCCAAGCCAAACCATTATATGATTCTATGATTCTAAAAATAATCTAACTCACAAAAATTGTACTTCATACAGTTCATACGTGAAAAAACTGTGATGGTGAAAAAAACATCAGCCATCTTTATATCTTTGGAATTATGTCCATTATTGCAGTCCTGATTATTGCTTGTAGTTTCTCTAAGTTGAAAGTACTTCAGGCAACAGATATATAGCTCTGATATATTGTCATTTTTTATGTATATAGCAAACTGAATCATCATGTCATCAAATCTGTGTTTAAGCATTTATGAAAATACTATCTAAAGATATCAACTAATTTGATTATAAGTTTTCTTTAGCAACAGAGGTGATACTGGAAACTCTCATCACTGTTCCTGCCCTAACAGTTCATGAAGTTCTGTTTTTGAAGTGCTGGTAAATTGTTCAACATAAATGAGAAGGTATGAGAATGGTGCATTTCAGAAGTGATTCCAGTGCAAAACCAAAATATTTTCAATCAGAGGAACTCAGTGGAAGCATGAGATGAAAAGAGTTAATAGGCAGCACAAAAGGCATATAATCATTTGCCATAAAAGAGCATTTATACTAGGTAAAGTGATTCAAAGATTTTAAAGATGATGGTAAAATTAGGAACTATCTAATATGTCATCCTGCTCCATATGAGTTTTATTTATTTAGGGTGATATTGTAATTTGCTGGAACTACAAATTTTGCTTCACCTTTGAAACTACAAATTTAAGAAACTCCTTTGTTTCTACAGAACATGAGACCAATACCCAGTACTTAATTAATATTAGAGAAAAATTTTGTAGTCACAGGTTTATGAAGACAAAAGAGAAATAAATATTCCTGTTTAATAAAACTATTGTCTAATAGTCTACTCTTAGAAGCATATCATAAAATATTCCGTTTCAGAAGAGGGAATGTTAATGCAAAATAAAGCTGTGACTTTATTTGCTCTTTTTGCTTCCTATGATAAGATATAGCTAACTAGCAATAGTCTTTAAGAAGTTGAAATATTGTTTCTCACTCATTAGCAGTAGAGAACAAGCAGCAACTGGAAGTCAAGAATATAAGACAAATGCTTTAATCTGAGGATCTAAACCTATTCCTGAGTAATTTCCATGTTAGCTGATTGGCAATTAATAAAATGCCTAGCAAGGTCAAACAAGAACATTGCATGCATTGGAAAATGTAATGTAATTTATGTAGTAAATGAAACTGCTATTTACAAAATCTAATCCTGCATTGCAAAACACACAGTAAGGACATGATTAATACACCAATCATACATTAACATTCAGTATCTTTAAAGAGGGCTGGAGCACCTCTCCTATGAAAACAGGTTGAGAGAGCTCCAGTAGTTGAGTCCAGAAAAGAGAATGCTGCAGAGAGAACTTCCAGTATTTAAAGAGGAACTACAGGAAATATGAGGAGGGACTCTTTATCAAGGAGTACAGGGATACGATGAGGGGTAACAATTTAAAATCAAAAGAGTTGATAATTTCATTAGATATTAGGAAGAAATTCTGTATTACGAGGGTGGTGATCCAGTGGAACAGGCTGATGAGAGAAGATGTGGATGCCTGATCCCTTGAAGTATTCAAGGCCAGGGAGGGAGGGAGGGAGGACATTTATAATTATACTGTTTAACATCTTCAGGTGCTGAGGATCTGCTGCCCAGGAAATGACTGGGCATTTGCATTTTGATGTAAAATAGTGAATAAAGTTCTTATTTCACTTTGCTTGCACATGTAGCTTTTGCTTTCTTTGTTAAACTGTCATTTGAGCCCACGAGTCCAACCACCTTCCTTTGACTTTCTGCCCAACCCAGAGGGGAATGAACAAAGGATAGGGTAAGTGCTTAGTCACAGCCTGGACTTAATTCACTGAAAACTCTGATTAGAATAAATTCTTATTAATTTGTATTTTTGTTTACTATATCTTCAACTGCAAATATTGTGCGGTTTGTCTATTAAATCTTTATTAATATATGGAAAGTGTCCATTTTTATTATATCTAACAATTTATCTCTGCATGAAATGAGTGTTTAGACTCAATTAAGTAATTCATACACATAATAGCAATAAAGTACATTTATGCAGTATAAGGAAAAAAGGTCTTGGGTAACAGCATAGAAAAAGTTCTTTTCCAAGGATCCACAAAATATTTGCATTCAGTGCTGATCAAATCTGGCACCTAAAATAAACAGTACTCACTTATTTTTATAGTAAAACTGGGATGGCAAGCAAGTAACCTCAGCTATAAATTGCATCCTACAGTTGCAGATGATGGGAAAATGGAGATAAGTGGGTAATAGAATGTCACTTCCTTCTGAAGATTATTTCACCTCCTTCTGACAGCTGCATGTCCTGCTGAAATATCTCTTGCTCTCTTATTCTATGCTTAATTTGACTATTCACTAGATGACAAATTGATACAAATTATACTTTTTCTGGCTATTCTACTATTTATATTCCATCAGAATATCATTCCAGGATTGAGATGACTGTTGCACTCTCTCCGTTTGGTGCACATTGGGCTACAGATCCTGGGTTAAGAGAGACAGACAAGGAACAGCTCTGACATGAAAGGAGCTGGAAAACGGGATAGGAAATGCTTGTGGGGGAAAAACTGAGTTCTATATAAAAATTAAAACAATAAACTCAGAAGGTTAAGCAAACCTAGACACCACTATCACTCATGTAAACCATAAATCTGCCTACTATTACCTGGAAATCTAATGAAAAAGATTAATGTGGTAAATACAGTTGAGTATCTCATGGTAGCCATCAGATGGGATGCTAATAAGGAAAACAACAAGTCTGTTATCTTTTAGTTAATGGCAGAAGTGCAAGACCCTTTCATGACAAAGAGTATGCACTGGTGGTGTGACTATTCCAGGTTTCTGAATGCAGTAGATCTTCCTCAGCCTTAACTGCTGAATGTGACTGAAAATTAGACAGCTCCACTTCCATTCCTTTTTCTATTCCTCTTAGTCTGATAGATGGGAAATCTAACTGGAATCATTACTGGAACTAATTGATTTGTCAACAGTCTCCCTTTCACAAATCACCTGTTCTGTAAATGGAGCCAGTTAACTGTTTCGAAAAATTACAGGTTAGCAACAAATTCTTCAAAGTAATAGTCCTCTTCTACTCTTTCAGAATTACTCTCTTTCTGAGCTGCTTCTGAAGAAAGTGGGAAAATGTTGCAAAAATAGTGAAAGATTGCACACATGAACTTTAAATACCTACCTGGTACAGATCCATTGAAAATATTACCAACATTAATCATAGTTAAGAACCAAAATTTTGCAGTTTTTCGCAACTAATTCAGCTGATATCAGTAAAAATAAATTACACTATTAAATTACAAGTATAAATTAATTACATAAAAGACAGTAAAGATCTGCCAAAATCCCTTAAACTGCTAAAATGGCTTAAATAAGCATTTCCTTGTACCCTGATATTCCTTCCTATTTCATAAATATATTGTTGAACTCAGCTTTTTAAATAAGAGTAAGAATAAATCCCTAGTGACTTCTGAACATGTAGAATAGAAGCACTTCTGACATTTCAATTTACAGATGAGCTAAACCATAATGCACAAAATATCTTAACATATTGTTAAATTGCTCATTTACTTCCGTTTGCTACACAACAAAAACATTTAAAATGATAGACTAGCATGTAACGTTATTAGGTCAAAAAAGCATTATTTCCTAGATTGAGTTTTACATTCAGTTTTAAAATCTGTCATGCCTTAAATATCAATGACCTATCCAATGGACCAAAGAATGAGATGATTCGGCTGGGTATGGTAAGATGCAAGTCTGCATGCAAATCTCATTATAAATATTTTGATCGCTATGTTGAACATTGTAAGATTTATTTACTTTATTTGCAACAAGTATAGCTGAAGTTTAACTGGTGAACTTGAAAATAAAGACAAATACATAAATCATTTAAATTTCAATCCAAAGGAAGGGGAGGGTGACAGGAGTAAATCATCAACATTTTAATATGATCACTGTAATTTTAAAAATACTTGCTAAACATAATATTTAACAATAATTTGCAAGTAGTAGAAAATTTTGCTTTTGTAACTCCATCAACTACAAACCATACTTTGTTACATTCAAGTTTAGTTGTAAAAGCAAAATCAAGTACTGTATGGAAACAAACACGATGCTGACTACATGATCTCCTTGTGTAATATGGTATATTGTACTACCTTCAAAGAGTAATACAAAATTACTTCACACTACTCAGAATTCTATTTTCTTACATGCTTTCAAGATTTAGGAAGGGATATACTATCTCCCCTCAAGTGGAGAAGGCTTCATGCAGAACTCCGAGAGAATAAAAAACCAGCTAAAGCTTAACAGAGGCTAAGATACTAGAATCAGTGCCAGTTAAGTTTTCATCACTTAAGTTTTAATTTCTTTCACACCCTTTAGGAAGATAAATTTTTGTAGTGGTAATATAGGCATTCCAATTTCATTTCAGTATGTTGTATTCATATGCCCAATCCTTGGGTGTTTTACTATTTGCTTTTATAAGTTTTTCTTTTCCCCTGGTTCATGATGTCACTAGAGGAATGTCAAGAACACATCTGTTGTCATTCTCCCAAACCATTGGACACTGTTTAATTCAATTGAAAGAATTTTAGGTCTTTAGTTTGAGCAAGGTAATTTTAAAAGAAGGCTTTAGCTACGGTTACTAGATACCTGTTTATGTGACTTACTGGTGTTACATGGTGTTAAAAGATTACATCAAACCTTGTAGACCATTGAAGAAGACCAAAAAAAGAAGTTTGTCAACAAGGTTGAAAATTAGATCTGAGAGATACATTAAAGATGTTCTATTATCTAAAAAGCAACATAAATAGAAGGCAATGTTTTGTGATAAATTTGCATATCTGGCTTCACACTGGAAAGTACTAGGCTTTGCCAAAACAATAGTTAATAGCAAGGAATATATTTGCCCTCCTCCTTGCAAATTTTCCCTTCTGAAGTTGATCAGGGTGTCTTCCTGATAAATTTTTTTTTCATAGAATCATAGAATAGTTCGGGTTGGAAGGGACCTTAAAGATCATCGAGTTCCACCCCCCCTGCCATAGGCAGGGACACCTCCCACTAGACCAGGCTGCCCAGTGCCCTGTCCAGCCTAGTCTTGAACACCTCCAGAGATGAGGCATCCACAACCTCCCTGGGCAACCTGTTCCAGTATTTCACCACCCTCACTGTAAAGAATTTCTTTCTTATGTCTAGTCTAAATCTATCCCCCTCTAATTTATATCCATTGTTTATAGTCCTCCCATCAGATATTATGTTAAAAATTCCTTCTATAAATTTCTTAAAAATACAATGTGTGTAGAATTAAGAAGGAATATAGTTCATCAGGCTTGCATCAGTTTTGCTTGACATAAGCTTCTTCATCAAACCATTTCATTAGTAACCATGAGACTGAACTGGGTACCATTAAGTTCTGCTGAGAGATCACAACTTTGTTGACAAAATTTTCCAATGCTAAGTAGTGAACATGTAATCAAAAATTCCACCATTAAGAACAGAAAAATAAAACACCAGAACTGTTTTGTCTCATGCTGTAAATTAGACAAAACTGAGAAATTATAATTTTCTCCCTCAGATGCTCTGAAAATGAATCATCTGTTGTAAGGAAGTTTTCAGAATCTGCAGATGTTCATTCAAACATTTACAATCTAATTCTTTCTACTGTGCTTTGTTTTCTATTTTCCATAGTTGAATTTGCATCACCTATTTTCCCTTTTCAGGAGATCAATAGATTTATAAAAAACAACTAGCTTTAATTACAAAGACTGCATCAGAAGTGAGAAACTTTCACCTAACAGCTACAGTTAGGTCAAATGAAGCAAGACACTATTCTGTTCACATCTGTAAATAACAGCTAAACAAGAGGAACTAGGACTTTTGTGTGTGTGCCTAAATTTTGTACTTTGTATCCTATAATTTCTTTGAAGGACCTTGACCAAAAAAGATACAGGTGTCTGCATAACAATAAGTATCTTCTCTTATCAAGCACCACTCATTTAAAATTTATTTTATTGTGTCTTAAATTTACTACCAGAGTGTTACTGCTTATCAGTATTCAGGACCACATTTCACAGTGAATTGAAGAATAGCAAAATCTACACAGACATGAAAAGCAAGCAGATGAAAAATGCTTTTCAGTATATTCTAGATAAAATTCTTTCCTCTTCCCTCCTGTAATTATTGTATTTCAATAAGATTTTCACAATAGTGGAAAATAAATTCCTGAACAGCAACAATTATTACTGTTTGATAGCTGCATACATCTACATAGGATTTACACAACATTAAATCAATGAGTCAAATGTTATGATATTATTTGTAGGTACAGGCCTGCTGACATTCAAGAGGCTAGACACATGAAAAAAGGTATGTGGGATTTGGTGCCAAGTTAAGACATATTGCTGCAGACACTAAGGTTCCATGAGCAGATGCATCAGCTAAGGCAGAGAAACTATTAACAACTGAAAGTTTTGTGCTTTAATTTACACTTCCAGATTCTTAATTGCTTTAATTTCATAAAGTTAAATGTCATTCTGACACTTGAAATGTTCAGCAAAGACAGCTATCACTTTACAGCTCTGCCTAGCAAACCAGGTTCCACTGCAGTTTTTGCCTCTACTTAGCACATTAAAAAAAGAAACACAGAATCCTTCTCACCTGAGACAAATAGGACAATCTCACCATCAAGAATGACCTGAAATCACTGGTTTCTAAGAAAATTCTCTTCCTGCTTTCAGAAAAGCTGAGTTTCTTTTCACAATGATTGTAAAGAAGCCCTATAAAGGCATGAAATGAGGAACTATTATAGCTGCAGCCTCTATCAAAACTTAACAAGTACTGGAGAAACTGCACATTTTCAGTGTTTACAGGGATTGTGATTTGTCTTGCATTGAAGAAATGAAGATCTGTACTAAGCATCACAGAACTTAATGCTTCCTTGGTTACTCTGGACTCAAACCCTCTGAGAGCGTGAATTCATGGCATAAGCACACTTCTTCCTCATGCTTAGGCAGTGGGAGCCAGGCTCAGGCAATCTTTACACCTGGGGGTACCACTTCTGTCTCCAAACAACAGAAAACTAAAATATGAAGTTGAATTGGCTGTGCATCTAAACTGGTTTCTATGGGGACTGAAGAACCACAGTAGAGAAAACAAAACAAAACAGCATCTGTCAGAATAAGATGAGGTAATGAGGCAACTGCTATGACCACAGAGAGATTCAGCCCAGGGACAGAGAGTCCAAGAAGGGTCAAGGAGGGGAGAAATGCTTGGGAGATATTCATGGTCATTGCCAAGAAGTTATAAAATATGCTAGGACATGAAAAGAAATTACTGAAATTACTGAAATTGTGGAAAGCAGAAGGTGAACAGAAAAGCTATTTACTTAAAGAAACGAGTAATCACATCTTAGGTTGCACAGTCTGTGAAAAGCTCAGGTTAGGGTACATGATAATTTTGAGGGTAAGAGGTTAAGTAGAATTAAAAAAGAGTAAATATGACCAATTCAGAAGGGCTGTGTAGTGAAGTAATGGTAGGATATACTAAGGACAACTGGAAGATTAAGTACTTAAAAGATACAAATTTCAAGGAAGGACATAATTGTGTCATTGGCTGTCACATATATTCTTTTTATTAAGACCATCTTCTTGTCAATTTTATGCTGGATTGTTGCCAAAAGAATATCTAATAACTGATAAAAGTTACCTAGCAATATTCCAAAGGAGTCAAAAAGCACTCTTATTTTCTTTTATTTTTTTCCTACCATGAGAAAAAAAATATTTTAAATTTTCATTGATGTGGAAAAACAATTAACACAATCTAAATCTCAGTATTTTCAAATACAATTGTGCATTTTTTCCAATTCATAAATGATCTCCAAGAATAATTCTCTTTGCTGTTCTCAGGCTAAGCTTTTGTTAACAGATATAAATGAGCAGAATTTATTATTTGCAACAAAATATATGGCCAAATCAAATTAAACTTTATATGAAAACATGAAACTGTATTTTTCTTCTAGCCAGTGATATCTGTTAACAGTAGAAGAAACCATCAATATATGGCACCTCAGGATTTTATATGAAAGAATTACCCTTCATCACATTTGCAAAGGGAGTATTCCAAATTCAAAAGCAGGTCATGTTAAGCATCTTCTTTAGAAAAACTATAATACTCATTTGCATTATATAAATATGTGGCATTTTAGACTAACTTGTAGCAGCTTTGTGAAGAGTATGCTATAATTTCCTCTTGTATACATTTACTCTTTCAAATGACTTTTCTCATAGCAAGGCATGTATGTTTGAAAATCTTTGCAGTTACAAAAGATGCAGAGTAGGATAATACCTCTTCTAATTTATAAGGATGATACACTGTGCCACTCCTTATTGCTCCTTATTGGATAAATAAATCCTTCCTTTTTGGAAAAATAAGTACTTCCTACTATTCCTTTACATAGTAAAGGAATACTACATGAAGCTATTACACCAGTAACTGACACTGGTGGTATTTTCCTGATGTGATATAACCATTAACAGTTATCATCCTTTGGACTATATTACTGTTTTTACTTCTGTGCACAGGCCACATTTCTTAAAGAACAGAAAAGGGTATTGGTGTAGAGAAGGAGGGGGCAGAATTTCAATCAATGTGGTGATGAAAATTTCTGATACAGCTTTTGCATAAAGGGAAGTGTTATTGGAAGAACACTATATAACCAGTGGCCAAAACTGTTCTGTGAATTGATGATGGTGGGTTTTATCCATTACTCCAAGGTTAATTACGCTATCTTTGAGTTGCTAGCCACTAACTCAAAATGTATTTCTTCTGCTGAAATGCCAATAACATTTAATTCCTTCTATTATTTTAACAGGAACAGATATTACATCACTTTTAAAGAAAATACTACTTATTAGTAATCAAATTATCCTCTGTTATTGTGCATTTCAGAAAACAAAGTCCAAAAACTATGAAGTAGTTTTGATTTTGCATTTCCATCCAGTCAAACTTGTTGTGATTAAATTGAAGAAATCAGAGAAATGTTGAAGGCTTCTGTAAGATATTTTCCTTATGTTCCAAGATGTCTCTTGTAATAACAGTTTCTAAGTCTGAAAAATGTGATGTTTCTAGCATGGGGGAAAAAAAAGGAAAAAGTCTGTCAGAGACTAGCTTGTGAAAAAGGAAGGAATTACAACTGCGATACTGAAATAAAAATGGGATATGAATATTAGACCTTGGATCTGCCCATTTCTTTCCTTTGAAATACACATCAGTTTCATAAAAGAACTTCTATGGTGGAAAAAGATCCAAATACGCATTGAAGAAAATTTCATTGGTCACAGGTTTAGTAATGGGACCTGGAGCCTTTCACTTTGATGTCAATGGTTCAAATTGAGCCAAATTTAGAAATGTTAATAGAAAAGTAAATAGCTAGTAAAGACCTTTGTGTCTTCTGTGTAAAATGATATAACAATAGAATATTACTTTCTACAGGATGAGTATTTCCAATTTAAAACAAACAAACAACAAACAAAAAAATCAACCTAAATCACACAAAAAATGCTGCCTGTAACCACAAAACTGAAAGACTTTTAACCCTCCTTAAGAAACTAAGATCAAAGACTTAGTCAATGTCGAGAAAATAAATTCTTCTTGAGCACTGTATGGTCTATTTTTGTTTTGGAGCAATCAGCTTTTGAAAAAAAAATATTGTAAAGATGCTATATTTATAGAGACAATGTTGCATCAATATCTAACCCAAATTTTTCACCATCTGATCACCAGTTCCTCTACTGAAATTAAATTCAATGCACTACTCATTACTGATATCATAATTCCATTGAAATAAGAAATCGAGATGATGAAAACAGAAATACTCCAGATGACCACAAAGGGGTAAAAAAAGCCTCCAAACTGTGAACAGGTAAGTTTTCATGAAGGATGACAGTTAGCATCATTGATCAAAAAAGAATTTGACCAATAAACACAAAATATTCCTATTTCTGAAAAATAAAATTGCATTTTTAATATGTAAAGGGATGAGTAAAATCCATGTATTGCATGGCATTAAAAATTGACTAGAACCTAGCTGTGGAATGCTTCATTCTTTGGAGTTGCCTGTCTTTAGTCATTGATCATGGTTGGACTTGTGTACAACCCCTTTTTTAGTTTAGACATGTGAAACAAATAAATTTTCAAGGTGAAGTTTATAGGTCTTATAAACTTATAAACGTATAATTTTAGATTCCCAGTTACAGAACAAATAGCCAGTTTCTTTGCTCTCAAAAATAACTATATTTTTATTATTCGAATTTGGTACGGAATAGATTGCTTTTTCAAAGTCCTTTTAACAACAAACATTAAATCTGCTGGAGATACAGAAAATAGACTTACTGCAGCATTATTGAGGTTTGCACCTTTTTTGAAATTCTCATTAACATGAGCCTTTATGAGTTAAGTTCTTACATACTCAGAAGAAAATACATCTTAAATTATCAATACAATTCTTGCTCAATCTGTCAGTTGTGGATCTTCTTTCTTTAATAAGTTGTCTAAAGTATCTTGCAGGCTGTGTTGCTCCTCTTTGATGTTACATCAAGTGAGAAAGATTAAAGTCTTGCTTGAATTTATCACCGATGACATTTCTGTGACTTTGCTCCATCAATCCTTTGTGATGGGAAGATGTCAGAACAAAGTCATCACAAATTATGTAATGTCATTCCACCTAAGTCAGAGCATGAAATAAGCGGATGAAGCATACTGTTGTGGAGTCTATATCCTCCCATAGGCTACATTTATAGCTACATGCCTTTGATTTATAATTCTCCTGAGATAATGAAATTCAGAAGGACTAAACCATTTTGGATGTATTGTTCTATATCTTATGTGATATCTTGATCCTTTAATATACAGAATAACCTCAACTTGTAAAGTATAATCCTCTTCTTTTGGTCTTTCAAGATTCATCAATGAAAATGTTAAAATAGGGAGGATTTCACTAGGAATTGGAATAAGTGTTCATGTTTGCATTTTGTATGGGTAAGCAGTTAAAACTTTAGTTGTCCCTGACGACAATTAACTGGGATCAGTTTAAAAAGGAAATTATTAACTAAGCACAAAATTAGTCTTAAAACAACAATCAACAGGGATTTTTCAGCTGTAAATAGAGGGCTATTGTCATGAAGGTGAAATAACAATTTTCTGTACATAGCACTGTACACTACACTGATAACACTGCTCTCCACTCAACTCCATGTCAAAAAAGCTCCCTTTTGTCTAAGTGATACAGGAAGGTTTGTCAACAGTTGCACATCAATTAACTAAAACAATTGCATACTTGTCTAAAATTGTTCAAAACAGTAGCCAAAGTAGCTTTCTAGTAGTAACGAGTAGTAACTGCTACAGAGATGCAACATGGTGGAATATGACAATATACCAGGAGGCTCTAGAACTCAAAACAACAGTGTGGGACAGAGCAAAGAAAAAAAAGAAAAAACGACAATAAAGGTAAAGATGCCCATCTGCATGGACACAAGGGAGAGAATATTATACCTAGAGACTACAAAAAAAAAAAAAAAAAGAGTATAGATAAGATCCACTAGCATTCTGGTAGCCTAGGGATGACATGACAGATTTTTCATGAATTGGTCATAGACAGAGTTTGATTTCTCATGCTCTTGTCAAGGAGGTGTACTGGGTCTTTTTCCAATAAAACTGTGGAAGCAACAACAGGAGGAGTTTAGGGAAAGAGAAAGTCTGACAGAGAAAATTTTATGAGGCATCATTCATAACCTTTTTTCATGAAACAAACTACCTATCAGAGCTGCCAAGAAAAAGAAAAACCTTCCGGGGACAGGGAGAACTTCTATTTCAGAATAAGCAATCAAATTATCAGAGTCTCTCCACTGGAAAGCTTCAGTGGATGACTAACTGCAGCCTTATTCTCATTACTTCTCTCAAAAGATGAATTGAGGTCCTTTGTATTCTTCAGTAACTGAAGTTTCCGTTTTGCCTTTTCTATTTTTAAGAAGTAGTTACAGATGAAGAGAAAATGTGCTGCAGTAATGGAGCTGCATCAGGAAATATCCTCCTCAGCTGCTGTTCAGAAACATATGAAATGCCTTCTAATAGAATGCTGCTTGTCCCGTAACATTGGTAAGTGACTGTGTTTCAAATGCAAATTTCTTCATTACATTGAATTGCATTAAATTTCAGAAGTGCTCTGCTGAACATATCCCCTAAAAAAACCAATCTGCTGAGAAAATAAAATTATGTAGTAGGATGATATGTATCCATTAGATAATGCCTGAAAATAGCTTTACAAACATATTTCATTTTAGTTGACAATTATTTAGTTTTAGAGGGTAACTTATGGATTCAGCCATTCCTGTGCAATGAACTAGAATCATCTTCGGAGCTGGAAACTTTATTAGTTTGATTATTATGCCAAATATGATGAGCACATGTAGATTTATAGAATGAGAAAAAAGTTACAGTCCATTGACTATGCCCTTTTTCAGCCTTTAAAGGCACTAACTAGAAGGACATCTCAGCACTATTAACAGCAGTTCTCTTCCCAGTGAGTACCTTATTAATATTTTTGGTAGAAAATAATAATATGCAGATACATTCTGACATTGTCAAAGTGATAGCTTTGTAATGAGTCAACAAAATTTAGGCTGAAATTACATGTGATCATTAAAGATCTTTTTAATACCTACAAAAATCAGAAGTGTTACAATGGGATGGCAGCATCAACTGAAGTCGTGAAGAATGTGGCCGTATACCAGGGGTAGCAAGATCCACCCACTGTGTGTGAAGAGCAGGTTCGTGAACACCTGAGAAACTTGGAGGTGCACAAGTCTATGGGACCCGATGAGAT
>VZTY01020002.1:224176-239605 GCA_013400935.1 Turnix velox
GGTGGGAGGTGCCCCTGCCTATGGCAGGGGGGTTGGAACTCGATGATCTTTGAGGTCCCTTCCAACGCAAACTATTCTATGATTCTATGATTCTAACATCCCTTGCTACATTCTATCTGTCTAAACTCACTAGAAACACAAACAGATAAAGTAGTCTCAATCCATCTGTCATCATGTCAGCAACTAAACTGCATACAATTCTTCATAAGACCACTGGGATATGTTTTTTTAAAAAATTAATTCTAGGCAACATTTTGCACTTGGCCCATCCACTGCAACTTTATAGCTTTCAGGCTGAAACCTAACACCCAGTTCAACCAGATAGTCTTTGCATATATGCAAGAAAATACGGATAACCATCGCAGGCCTTGGCTACTTGGCAGAGAACATGCTAAACCATTACAGGCTCTAAAACATAGCATTCTGAACAGAAATAATGCAGTGATAGATTCTTTTCTTATGTTTGCTGTCTTTAACTTATTTATACATACCTATAGAAGAACAGACTGTTCAGACTCTTTTCTCTGCAGCAAACAGGCTCTTAAGAGACCTAAGTAATTGGAAGAGTAATTATCCTCAAAAACAGAACTTTGATCTGTTAAAAAAAAATTACAAAACTAATAAATCAAACTTCCAGCATATTAATATTGCAAACAAAACAACAACAAAAAAACCTTTTTCATTAATCTTGTACTTGTGCAGGCATTTGGGAACTGGAAATTTTTTCAGTGACAACAATGCAATTTCTACCAAACTTTGAGTATTCATCTGTATGAGAAGAGACAAAGATACAACATAAATGATCCCTCCTTCTCAGTTCCATGCTCACTGTCTCCCAGAATGTCCTTTCTTCACTCCCCTATTTTGGCCTTAGCTCCTAATTTTCACTGTTCACTGGGCAAGTCTTTAAAGTACTGTGAAAGAGTTGGTGGAACTGAAGCAGAGCCAGAAAGTGCAAAGAAAGAACAGAACAGTATTACAGATTAACTGTGAAGCATTAATTTCCATATTGATTTCCTTATTATTACACACCTGACTTGTTTCAGTGTAGTGCAGCAACCTCTACAAATCTGTTTATGCAATTTTTGTGCATGCAGTTTTCTGAAACTGGACTCTCTTTCCTCCATATAGACAATACAAAATCATATAGAACACTTTTACTGGAAAACAAACACATATGATCCTAATACACACAATGTTAATTTTCAAATACAGTTTTTACAGTAGAATAGTTGGCTTGTTTCATATGTAATTTTTTTTTTAATTTTGTTAGTTACCCTGAGACATAAGTCCTCTAAGTAAGTAATCAAGCAAGGTCTTTGTTGCTGGTGAACAATCACTTTTCCTCAAAGTCAGCAGCTCTTTTTCAAATATCACTAGAATAGCTGCAGTAGGTAGCATGTGTAGGTGATGCAGCTCTTTTTTTGATGAACATGTGGAGCTAAGAGGCTGCTAATAGGAGAAATATTCTCGACTGAGGCCTATATGTTTGAAATAGACAAATGGCAGGTAACCCAACAATTGCAACAGGTAGTATCTCTTGTGAGGCACTTAAATGTTATCATGAATGCAAGAAAAAATGTTGCTCCTTGAGGGTCCAGAGGAAAAAATTACAAAATGGAAGGTATTTAAACCTGCAGATTACTCCATGCCCTGAAGTACTGAGAAATACTACCCTATGTACAGGACAGTGATAAATTTGTTTTTATTTCTTAAAATTTTTTTTTTAGAATAATTTTCTGAGTACATCCCCTTGCAAAGCAGAGGTAAATAAATCAAAATATCCCCCCAAAAAGTATATAGTGCTTCAAACAATTAATAAAACCCCCAACCCTATACACAAAGCTGGTGCATAAAGATAACAGGTCTATTTTGTTGAATATTTAAATGTTTCTTGGTGTATAACTGGGTATTCATGCTTTACCTTCAGGATCAGGAAATAATTCTGACAGGAAAGAAAGATCAAAGATATGCTTGAAGAGCTAGGAAGGCTGTGCATGTTTCTGATCAGTAGACAATAGGTACAGCTCTTCTTTTCCTCCATTTTCTTAAAGTACTGCATGTTTATATAAGGCAGAATACTTAAACTTATTGCACTATAGGACAGCATATAAAAGCAGTCTTTAAAACTCTCAGTAAACAAAACTAGAGAAACTGTGTTGTTTTCAGCTGTGTTATTTTCTCCCCATTTGGGCATCAGCATCATGCCTAGAAATCATATCTGAGAATAAAATTTTACTGCAGGAACTGAGAAAATATGAGCATTTAGTTTTATTTTTATAGCTTGTTAATTTTCATAACATTTTACAGGGACTGAAAAAGGTACTACTAGCCACAGCTCTGTCAGCTTCCATGCCATTGTTGACAGGGTTTTTGGGTAATTGCATTTATAGAAACCTGGCTCAGAGCAAAAATTGCAGAAAATAGAGGACACTTTGCTAAAAGTGCAGGCAGTGCAGGCAACACACAAACCTAGTACTAATTGATATCATGATACTGTGGAAATGTTTTGTACCCTGAAAACCATTTAGTATTTTCTCTAAACACTTCGCTGTATGTTCATTCCCCTGCTGTCTGAAGGGTGGTCTGCATTTTTTCTTGAATGCAATCCTACTGCAGAAAAATCCTGTTTATACTACAAAGTATACTCTTTAAGGTTCTAGCAGTTATTCCTTGAGAGCCTGTTCATGGCATCACCTGCTTCCTATACTACCAAAATGATCCAGAGTTTAGCATTTACAAGAACCATGGGTTTGCTTATTGGTAGTGAATTGCAAATTACACAGGACACATAAGGACAGAAGGGTTTGCAAGGGATATTACTGCATGAAATGGTGGCAAGTACAATATTTAATATCCACTCTAGCAACATTTCAGTCACGATGCATTTCTGCAGCTGAGGAGGTTCTAGAAAATATGTTCCCTAGCTTCCCCATTTGAAAAGCTCATGTGAATATTATGTCTAATTCAAAGAGCACTGCAAATTATACAACTGAATTTTCATTACTGTGTGTGGAATGAATATTGCAAATACCAATTTTGAAATGTTGGCAATATATTACTTAAATTATCAGTGTCATTTCACATTCACAAGTAATGCATAAAGAGTGACTTTAAAAGCAAAGTCACAGAAGTTTCACAAAAAGATGAATATGAAATTCAGGTTTCCTTTTATTCCCTTATGGAAAGAAAAAAAACCAAAACACTAAACTACAAGAGTGCAGTTGTTCTGAGCTTTTCCTTATGTATTTTTTTCTTACATACGCACATAATTCTTTCTCAGATAAAACCTAGTTATGCACAAGGAATGTGGCAAGTGAAGAAGCAAAAATATAGCACACTTATTTTTATTCCATTAAAAAGAATGCTTACATTCCCTAAGAATTTAAATAGCTCTTTTGTCCTTAAGAAGCAGCTCTTTTTGTCTACGTTAGATTAGACAAAAACTTAGAAGTTAGAATTTTCTATTTCAAATCATAAGTAATAAATGGAGTCTTCAGTTATTTCATCCTGGTTTAGCCTATCACTTTTGGGATACAATGACTAGAATCTGCTTCATTTGAAGACTGTGATACAAGGTTTAATGATTTTTCAAAGCTCAACAGTTTCAGAAAGTAATAGAAAACTAGGATTTCCTGTGACTCAGTATTTTAAAATCAGTTGTAATCAAAATAAAATTAGACATTCCTGATCTACTTAATTCAATAATGTTTTTCAAAAGACTTTTAAAATATCTGCCTTACAGAGCTTTTGTTCCTACCTTATCTGTGGACCATGTATGGAGATCGGGGAGATCTAGAAGGTTAAGGGGAACTTGTGGGCTCCAAGGACCAATTTCTCATCACAGAGGATTTTTATACATACATGCAGACTCATACACTTGGGGTAATGAGAGAAGGTAGTAGGATCCAGCTCATGCCTAAAGTAATTTCTCCTTGTATATTTACTTGTACATTGGCAACAAAGCTTGCAAAATCCTGCCATCTAGAGGTAAATAATCACAGTTTTCTCCCACACAACGCAGTTCCTCAAGGCTACAAAAACACTGCACAACTACTCAGCTTCTTTGCACTCCATGAAAACAAATGCACGCCTAAAAAGGTTCAGCACTGTATTTCCTCTTTGATTTAAAAATCACACTGAAGTCTGATTCCACTTTGTCTGTTTCAGGTTAATAAATCTTGCTATCCTAGGGAAGACCTCAACAATGAATGACTGAGGAAACAGGCAGTATATCCCCCAAGAGAATAGTCATATGAGCACTTTAGTTAAAATGAAAATAGAGAAGATAATAATTTCCTTTCTGTAAGAGGGAAGGCACTGTTCCAAGCTGAGCAAAGTATTTAAAATTAACAAAGCATATTAAAAAATAAATAGAAAAAAGCACCTCTCTTAACCCTCCTCTCCAAAGTAATGTTAGGTCTCTGCAAGTCGTTGTTCTGTGCTGTATAATTTTGTCCAAAGTTATTACTAAACGTATATCTGAGGTTTGAAGAGAGATATATAAAACAAAACAGGGTAAAATATGGTGTTTCACAAGTACATGTGCTACTCTCTGAATACATCAGTAATTTCTTTAAAGAAGACATGATCTCTGGAGGAAGAACTCCAAAGTTCTTAGCAGAAGGGAGGACTTACCCTTGCTCTTCTGGTCTCTTTTAAGCTCCTAATATCAAATCACAGTCTAAGAAAGCATACTGAGTTTGGTCCACCAAATATGATTTTAGTTGAATGCAGGCATACTGTTTGTTGAAGAATTTTTCTAAACAAAGTAAATTTTTGACAGTAGTATTGAAAAGTTTTTAAAATTTCTGTCTTTGCTATTGACATTAGAGTAATTTGTAAAGCTTTCCATGAAAACTGGCAGACCTTGTAGGGTACAAATGTTGATGTATCCTTTAATATTGTAGTGTACATCTTCTTAGTTTACTTTTGTATAGGAGTTTCACAACAGAATTCCATGTTCCTTGATGTCCCTGAAAAACGTTCAGAATAAAAATCAACCAGGTCTCCTATATCCTTTATTTTTCTTTGTTCAGCTCACTTCAAAACCCATTTTTCTGTTTCTCAGGATGCCATAAGGTAATAATTACTCTTATATTTCAGGGTTTAATGAATTTGATGTGTTTGTTCAGGAGTAGTGTTAATATTTTTGCAGTTCAGGCAGCAACTTCTCCAGCTTGTCCAGAGTAGCTGCCCTAATGGAAGTAGCTCATAATCTGTCTCATCTCCATGAGAAGCAAGGCCTGAATCCATTCACATGCTGTTTAGCATGTCTCTCAAAGCATCAATTAACTGTCAATTAGCTAAAGAACAAATGTTCTAAATAATTCAGAATGCAGCTGTTTGCCTAGAAATTAGCAGTTTATGGAGCACAAAAAAAAAAAAAAAAGCGCAAAATCTTACATGACAGCAATATGGCATATTGTTACATAATGCCCCTCATTAACTACCAGGAATATGAAAAAGATGTCTTTTCCACATCCATCCCCCTTCAGTAGCTATCAAAGATGAAAATCTTCTGGATACAGAAAAAACACATAGTGCAAAATGCCAAAATAGCAGGATACTTCATATTTTAGTGCTTCAAGCTCTGAAGAAACTGCCTATTGCTAAATATAAGCTGCATTTATTAATAGGTAGCAGGAAGTTAAAATAATGCATCATAAAACACTGGAAAATCTGGTAATAGACACGTATTTTGTTTCACACCTATATCATCAGAATACCACAGTACAAAATACAATTTCTACATGAAAGTTCTGCATTCAAAGTAAGGATACAACTCATACTACGGTTTTTATCCACAGATACATAGTTTCATAAATATTGCTCTTACATAGCACTTACATTTCTGATTTTTTAATTAACATTTAACAGTGATGCAGCTGTGGATCAAAACTCGAAGTCTGAATATCAGAGAGACAAAGTTTTTAAAATGCGAGCTTTTTACTCCACATGTTATGAGAATACACATCAACAATGAAACATTTATTTTTAATATTATTTCTTTCAAAATATACTAAAACAAAGGCATCTGAACCACAGATTTGAGAGGAGTCAACAGAATGAGTGTGGGGGGAGTGGGAGGTTGCAAGAGACCAGGACACTTGGTAACCTTGTTATTACTCTTGCTCCCCATAGAAATAATCCAGTTCCAACAGCTGGTGAAATAACCTCCTCTTCATTCACTAGCTCTGGTCTTATGCTGGCATATTCTGACTGCTCCAGTGGTCTAATTCAATACTGTGTTCCTAACGTCATGTGCACCAGTGATCTTGTTTTGTCACATACTAATGAGGAAATTATTCCACAATTCATCCTTCCTTCTGTATGTGTGTATTTTGATTCTCCATTTGCCTTCTAATGAAATGTTAAGGCAAATTAACAAATGTTAACAGCTGATCAATTTTTCCTGTGTCAAGTCAGTAATTGCTGTCTCGCTTATTACATATTTTGCTCTTCTGCTTTTTCAGTACTCCAATAATATCCCAATTACAACACATTTTCATTCTTCCCTCTTTACACTGTCACTGCAAAACTTGTTGGTGTTCCCTTTGTTTCCTCTTAAATAAGTTTTTGCTCTTCATTACTCTCTTGTTTTTCACATCCCTTCTTCTCCGTCCTCTCATATGTTCTCTTGCAATCTGACCCAGTGTCATTTCACGTGCATCTAGCCTGACCACTGTTCAGAATTTTTTTGTATTTCCATCTTTCCTTATAGGTACCCTATTTGTTTTCTCTATATATGATTTTTTTCCTTATATCAGCAATGATCCCAGAGCTTAGAATTTCTCTCGGTCTTCAATTCAGTCAAATTTTCTCATCTCCCTTATCAAATACATTAACTGTCTTATACAAGGCAATTATTATAGACACTACAGACACTAATTACTATAGACACTAATATACTTTTCCTTTTAAGCTTGTGTTTGTCCTTGCTTCCCAATGCTTGCTTTAAGGGCAAAGGATCTGCATGTGTCTACTTAATCTAATGCAAGATTAATATCCTGTCAGTATTTAGATATGCCTCTCTAACACAATTACTTTTAACTTAAACCAGAATTTTTTCCTAAATGTTGGATCACATGAGGGCCAGAAATACAAGCTCCCTACAGCCAAAACATCCTGACATAAGAGAAATTATGAGCTCAGCTCTTTACACCCCATAATGATGGAATACTCCCTGAACATCTACACTTTCTCACACGGAACTAAGTATGAACATTAGTCTTCCCCTTCTCCACAGCAGAAAAAAATCCCCTATTACTCACTTCTGGTTAGGAAGGACCATATATAAAACCTGTCTGACAAACCCTCCATCTTCCTCTGTCTCACTTTCTCTCTCTCCCTCCCTCTGCTTACCTCCTCTTTCTGTCCAGCACACTCCTATTATCATTCTTATTCTCAAATCCTCCTCTTCACCAGATGTTTAGCTGCAACTCCCCAAATCTGATTTTTTCCAGCCACTCATCCTCTCACATCTGTCTTCAACACCTCTCATCCATTCCAGTCCCCCATCTCTTTTACCTAACTCCTTTTCCTACATCCATTTGCATATCAAATTATTTGTGTTCAAAAAACATTTCATGCCTTTTCTGAAGTTGCTGCTTAACTCAGTTCTTTTCCTCCTCAATCCGCAGTCAAACAAATAGAAACTCTTTGATGCAGACTATGAAAAGGAATCCACACAGCCAAGATTACATGCCAATGTAAAATGCCTGAGTGTTGTCAGCCTGCCACACATTGGTAATTGCATCACCCTACTCCTGGGACAACAGCCTTCTACACAGCAGAATTAGCTTATGATCACAAAGAAATACAGCGTAGAATATAGTTAGGAAATACTGCAGTCAACATTTTGAAATTGATAGCACTTCCCTAGCAAAATAAAAGTCCTTGCTTTGGTAGCAGGTGAATTTTTTTGTAACACAATTCATAAATTATCTATTAACAACAAAAGAATATTTGTGTATCACCACTTCTTCATTTTATTAGGGGATAAGACAAGAAAAAGATCTTCCTTGATTTTATCCTCCTTCTCAATAATCAATAAAAGTTGCGGTGTCTGCAGCGAGTGTATACATCAGCAGAGACAGCCTATCCTACAAAACCTGTCAGCACATTTAAGAAAGGGGTTCCTCTTTTACCTCCCTGGCACCAGCCAGCTCCTAATCAATCAGCCAGCTCAACTAATCTGGCAAAGGGTTGAGCAACTGAGGCTAGGCTTGATCCTGCATCAGAAACAGAATCAGACCTCAAGGAGTTGAGTCTCCTCCTCTGAAGACATTCAAAACCCACCTGGATGTGTACCTGTGTAACCTCATCTAGGTGTTCCTCCTCTGGCAGGGGGACTGGATTTGATGATCTCTTGAGGTCCCTTCCAACCCCTGATATTCTGTGATAATGACAGACATGAAAGGAGCAGTCATCTTTGTTTTTTTCCTGACAGACAATCTTTTCTGCTCTTCATCTAGAGACTTTTGATCAAACCAGATACAATTTCACAACTTGAATTTCAGATGTGAACGATTGGTGCGACTTTTTATAGGTTTTACAAATTCAAATTCGTTTTGAGATGATGTCTGTTCCCAAACATGCATTTTGCTACACATAACAGATTCTGCTAATCTTCAAAACAATTAATTGAGAATCTTTTAGCTCTGGCCATTAAACAAATTACTCAATCTGACAGGCAATTACAGAGATACATACATACTCCTCTCAGGATGAATACTTTTTAAAATGTAAGTTTTGACAGATGCTGGAAGAATAAGCTGAGTAAATGAATTGTGTATGTAAATACTGAACCACCACCTTTCAACCTACTGAAAAGATTTCTCCTCCTTGAATCTCTGCATAGGATACTGTTTACATTCTTGAGCGTACAACTTATCATGTCATTTAAAAAATATATATGGGTAAATATTTAATGCTTACAATTTTGAAATGACTAGTAAGTGTGATTAACTTACATTTATAGCTAAAAGCACACATACTTAAACAGAAACAAAACACATAATTAGTGAAGAACAATTATAAATTTGAAAGATTCAGAAAAATACATCTTTCTTGAGTTACATCCCCTTCATATTCATCAACCTTACCCAGACAATTCAGGTAAATGCATAATTAACAAAAACCAAGTGACAAAATTGGTGAGGTTCTAAAAATTAACACGATAAAACAAACTAGAAAAAAGATGCTCCATGTATCACGAGCTAGAATTAATATTCTGAAGGATATGACTTGTAATAGCACAGAGCACAATAACAATTACTGATGGGAACTTAATTGTAATGTTGAACTTCACTTCAAACCACAGCCAAGGGAGTTGGCTTTATTTTTCCTGTTGCCATTCAATTGGAAAAAGAAAAATTTCAAACTGGTTTAATAAACATTTGAATAAAATCCTCAAATTTTAGATTTTCTTATAGAACAATACTTAGCAATACTTAACACTTCTTCAATTTTTTCTAAAATAAAATGTTTGCTGTAAAATACGACCATGTCCTAATAAATATTGTTGAATTAATTAAATTTTTTGGGGATAATCAAAGCAGAGCATTGAAATTAAAGAAATTAATTAAGAGTTTGAAAAGTTTCAGTTTCTT
Organism: Turnix velox; assembly: GCA_013400935.1. Classification (NCBI taxonomy): domain Eukaryota; kingdom Metazoa; phylum Chordata; class Aves; order Charadriiformes; family Turnicidae; genus Turnix; species Turnix velox. The sequence continues at coordinate 233,791 of VZTY01020002.1, forward strand.
TTCCTTATGAAAATCTAACTGGGAGATACATCCTTGTGCATATTAATGTCTTGTGTATATCCTGTGTATATTAATCAACTACTGCATTCCTGAGAATTTTTTTTAAATGTACTAAGTGTGCTACATTACATCCTCTGTTCAGTTTGTGATGTATCTCTTTCTAGAAAAATATTTATAGGAGACACTGTGAGAACTAACAATAATATGTGCAAAATACTTTCATTCTGAGCAGTCAAGGAAATTTATGGCCTCTATTGCCATTTTTATGTAATACAGAGAGGCTTATTTAAAGTTCTTTTTCTGTATTATGTTTCCCATAGTTAAACTACTAGTGATGAGGAAAATCAATCTCTAATAAAATCAGTTAAAATATAAGCAATAAAATGCATAAGAATGTACATCCAGAGATTACCACCTTTGATCTATGAGAATCATCAAAAAGTATTTATGCTCTAAATGGTTTCATGACTTTTAGTAAAAGAAGTAAAAGAATAGTAGCACTGTTGAGTGATCAGCACTGCAAAAAAAGAAGTTACAACTTGTTTTCTCCTATTATGCTATTGAGTTGTCTTTTTTAATAAGTGAGAGAACTATGTATTTGCAAAACCAGGGAAATTCATAAACTTTACACAAACATTCCTTGTAGTCTCACTTCTGTGACACCAGGGGTTACATGTAATGCCAGATTCAATGACAAAACTTTCTTAGTTACTTGCTATACCGTAAAACTGCAGACTTTACCATGCATATAAGTCTAGCATCTGTTCACGTATTTTCCAGTACAAAAATCATCCAAAGAGCACAACAGAAAAGTTTGTACTGTTTTGTTGTCTGTATGGTGAATGCACTGAGGATGAGGCCATGATGGTGATCAGAGACCTCTCCTAGGAGGACAGGCTGAGGGAGCAGGAGTTGTTCAGCCAGGAGATAAGAAAGTTCCTGGGAGACCTTCGAGAACCTGCTGTATGTAAGGAAAGATGGAGAGAGACTATCAGGCAATGCAGCTGTAGGACAAGGAGTGATGGTTTTAAATGGAGAGATAGGAAATTCAGATTAGATATTAGGAAGAAATTCTTTTTTCCGAGGATGGTGAGACAGATTTCCCAGGGAAGCTGTAGATGCTGTGGAAGCAAGTGTTCAAGGCCAGGTTAGACAGGGGTCGGAGCAACCTTAACTAGTGGAAGGTGTCCCTGCCCATGGCAAGTAGGTTGGAACTAGATCATATCTAAGACACTTTACAACCTAAAACATTCTGTAATTCTTTGGGTGTATGCTATCTTGTTCAGAAATCATTATCCAGCATTTTCTGGTCCCTGCAGAATTGTTTGCTATAGTTCCTCATACACAAATCATAGAATCATAGAATCATAGAATAGTTTGGGTGGGAAGGTACCTTAAAGATCATCGAGTTCCACCCCCCCTGCCATAGGCACGGACACCTCCCACTAGACCAGGCCACTCAGTGCCTTTTCCAGCCTAGTCTTGAACACCTCCAGAGAGGGGCATCCACAACCTCTCTGGGCAACCTGTTCAGGTTGGTGATTTGATTTTCAAAATAGTGTGTACTTTGTATTTTAGCTGTTTGAAAGATTCTTTCTTCTCCTGCAATTTCTTTGCTCCATTGAAAAACAAAATGTGAGGGCAAATATTTTCTGATATTTGGGGGTAATAGAGTTTTCATGAGAATTAGGCCAAAATTCAGAACCTAGCACAAAGAGCTGTTCTAACTTAGCCTTTATTCAAGTTAAAATGTGGAGCCTGCTTCCTTTCATTCTGAAGCATCTTCACACTTTCATGACCACTGTGCATAAAGTTGTCTTCTTTGTAGTTTCAAAGTAGGTGGATTAATTTTTTTCGAAGGACAGGTAAACAGAGAATGATTAAATCTGAATTACTGTCATAATAATAATAAAAATTCTGGAAACTGTGGGGAAAAAAATCACAAAAACTTTTTACATTGAGTTCTGAAGCCCTTCTAAAATGCAATAGGTCAAATGTGTATTTGATGTCTAAAGTAGATGAGTGCACAAATCAACTGCTCTGGGGAAAGATGTGTCTATAAATCAATGACAGGATTATACACCCACGATGCAAGTAGATTTCTCATCGGGAAAGACATATTCTTAATCATTGTGAGTCTGAATTTTGTACAAACATCTTGATCAAATTTATGGAAAAACTCCATTTTTTTAATCTGGATGGTAGGTAGGATGGAGATATCAGGAGAGCTGACAGAAGGGATAAACTGTAAAATTTCAGATTAATACATGATGTAATTTCAGGTAGTATATAGCCTCTTCAAACTGTTTAATTTTCTGTTGTAGTCAGATTTTAAAACTTCTCAGCTGAAATGAGAGCATTAGAAGCCCCCTGATTATTTCAAGGTGATGCAAGATATTTAATACTGTAGATATATTTCAGCCCTATACAATTCTTAAGTGAAATTTTCATGGATATATTCCTATAACCATAGACTTAACAAGCATGTCAGAAGTAAAGATACAAGACTACAGGAATTTTCGTAAGGGGATTAGAAATTTCAAAAAAGCTTTTTGCTGTAGGTAACACCATTGGCTTGCTCCTATTGAAATTCTGATGTATTTGCTTAAAATGAAACTGTCAGATTTTGAAGTTATTATTTTTCCTTGTTCAGCAACATTGTCACTCCAAAGGCCATAAAAATTGAAGAAAAAGAAAGAGGATGAGGATAGGATAAAAAAGCAAAAATCAGAAGAGAGCTGTAATTAATGTTCAGAAGTTGTTAGTCTTATTTGAGAGACTGTCTCAGAGAATGAAATGTAGATAGCAGATTCATATATTTTCATCATCCATAATGTTTAAATCAGTGTGAAGTTTAAACACTTTCAGTTTAAAAACTTTACCCTTTGTCCTATCTCCACCTTCGCTCATAAGGAGTCCCTCCCCATCTCTTCTGTGGACTTCTTTCAATTTTTTGAAGGCCAATATAAGTTCTCCTTGTAGCCTTCTCTTCTCTAGGTTGAACTTTATGATTAGGAATCAGTTCCTACTGGAGTTAATTTTGGAATTAACTGCAGAATAACTTCAGAATTCAGCACAGACAAATAGAGATAAGAAAAGCATAAAATGTAGATCAGTAGAAAAAGTAATCAGACAATTTGCCTTGAGATTCTGATTATGCAAAGTGTTTCTTCTGTTTTTTTAAACTTGGGAATGTTTCAGTAGAAGTATGCAGGAGCTGGTCTGTTGGATAACTCAAACCTTTGTACAAGCTACATGTTTGTCAAGAGGAATTAATTTCCTTGGTCAGAGGAAGACTGAACAAACATTACAAAAATGCTTATGTTTTGTAGTGTTGAATTCTGTGTACAAAGAAGGAAAAAAAGATGATATAGCATGAATGCTTTATAAAAAAAACCTGCTATTTATTATAAAACTAGTGATAAAATTTTAGTTGGATTTTCTTCAACTTAGAGCTAGACTTGAAGTTTTATTTGATAGATAACTTTGGTTCCCTGGTATTATTTTTGGGTTTTGCTTTTCAGTCATAGCAAATTCAGGAGAGACAGTCTGGTTTCCAGGACTCTTCCTTAAAATAAGTAAGCTGGGGCTCATGGTGTCTGCATCTGATAGTGCTAGCAGACATAATGTAATTATAAAAACACCTAAAAGATAATGTTTGTGCAATGTGAAAAATGTTACTGGATAAACAGAAATCTGTTCTGATAAAATTATTCATGTATTACATTCTGTTTGGAGGTTGATAAGTACTGGTGGGAGGAGTAATGCTTCTAAAAATTCTGTTGCTTCCTATTTGAATACCATTTATTCTTATTAAACCATCCCAAAATTACACTAATTTATCATGAGCAAAAGACAGTCTGCATGTATATTATTCTAGAGAACTCATGCTTTCATATTTGTCTGAAGAATGTATTTTTGTTCTTGAGTATTTAAATATCCCAACTCTTTGGAGAAAACTATATAAAGAGAAGGAAAGGAGAGAGAGGAAAAGGAAGGAAGGAAGGAAGGAAGGAAGGATAGGTCTTTGTCAAAGAAAACTACTAACTGGCAAAGGAAAATGTAAGGCTAATCAGAATCTTAAACACTAAAAATATTCAAAGATATNACAAAACTACTAATTGGCAAAGGAAAATGTAAGGCTAATCAGAATCTTAAACACTAAAAATATTCAAAGATATGTATGTAGGCTTTGGGATTTGAATATTTTATTCTGCTAAATCAAAACCATACTTTTTCTAGCTATCTTGGGATTTTTTCATGACATGACAGTATTTAGCATGCATGATTTGTCCATATATAATCAAAGATCACATTATATGTATCCCAATACAGAATCCAGAATTCATTTAAAATTGCCATCACCTGCATAATAACAGCCAATATAGTTAAGTCTCTGATGCCTTTTGTTTCCTACCAAGGAAATGCTATCTGAACATCATATCAGAACTAACTGCAGCATGCTCACATTATTAGCTTTAAGATCAGCTTCAAGTCTTAAGCAATGCAGTGCTACTTAGTTAGCCATTATCCTTTTTTTCCTGTTGGAGTTTTAAATAATCAAGATTAGCTGGCAGCAGAAACTATCACTGACAATTCCTAGAAAGAAATAAAATTAGGATAGATTCTTTAATTAAGGGATTAATTCAAACTGACTTTGATGTGATATTTTCATGAGATCTGCCAAATTGCTGAAGGACTGTAAATCATAAATGTCACAGACATGAAACCAATAAATGAATGCAGTACTAAATCAGACCAGGGTAAGTTTGGAGTAACGGATTGGTGTTTGGAAAAGTAATATTGAGAACACTGCCAAAACTGTTTTTCTGAAATATCTTAAAAGCCCAGAAAAATCTAACAAGCTTTTAAAAACACCTGCAGACTGCTCCAATTAGAAGGAACTATTGCTAAGTGCAGGATAAGTAAAAACAGTTTCATTGCAGTAACTGGTTCATACACTTGCAGCAGTAGTCAGTCCTGCTGTAGACATACGTACTTAAATATTGAACTTGCATGCATGAACACTCAGATCTTGGGTTTGTGTATACATCTTGTAGATCTTCAAGCTTTTTTCTTTTTTTCAGTGCACACAAGCCCAGTTGTGAAGTGAAAAACCTGGTGAATTCTGAAGAGTAATATGAAAGATGCACCATCATCACGATCAGATTACGTAGTTGTCTTCTTTCAAATTATTTGGAAAAGAACCCAAATAATTAATGCATTTGTCTCAGTGGAATTAAGTCATAGGTATGAGTTTTTCTCAGTTTTTTTCAGATAGGGCTGTACTTATTGAATTAAATGGATGTTACAGTTCTGTTGTAACTCCTCAAAGATCATCTATTGATTATACATTTGATAAAAATGACTGAAAGAATTGCTGGTTAGAAAGAATTGAGGTTAGATAACATTTTAACATCAAATTAGGAAAACAAGGGACAAAGGCAGTTGAAATGCCCAGAAACAAGAAGACAAGCATATGCTGAGTACTGGAACTGCTGTTACCCTTATTCCTCTAGTTTCTACAGCTATAGTAGAGAAAGGGTAGTGTCTGCTCCATTTTTAATATTCTCATGGGAAAACAGTAGGAGCATATTCATATCAAATATAGAAAAAAAACAGGAATTTATTGGATGAGGTTTGCAAAATGTTAAAGAAGGAATATTTAAGGAATTATAATAAATTTAGAAATAAAGAAATTATTGAACTTATCAGTGAAATAGGTATGTTACCTCATTTGGAGGAAGTAAGTATTTAGGAATAATTGAGGAGAGAGGTCTCTTAGAAAAATTAAAAGCATTAATAGTGAAAAAAA
>VZTY01020002.1:239652-265708 GCA_013400935.1 Turnix velox
AAGGAAGGAAGGAGGGAAGGAAGGGAGGAAGGAAGGATAGGTTTTTGTCAAACAAAACTACTAATTGGCAAAGGAAAATGTAAGGCTAATCAGAATCTTAAACACTAAAAATATTCAAAGATATGTATGTAGGCTTTGGGATTTGAATATTTTATTCTGCTAAATCAAAACCATACTTTTTCTAGCTATCTTGGGATTTTTTCATGACATGACAGTATTTAGCATGCATGATTTGTCCATATATAATCAAAGATCACATTATATCCAGAATTCATTTAAAATTGCCATCACCTGCATAATAACAGCCAATATAGTTAAGTCTCTGATGCCTTTTGTTTCCTACCAAGGAAATGCTATCTGAACATCATATCAGAACTAACTGCAGCATGCTCACATTATTAGCTTTAAGATCAGCTTCAAGTCTTAAGAAATGCAGTGCTACTTAGTTAGCCATTATCCTTTTTTTCCTGTTGGAGTTTTAAATAATCAAGATTAGCTGGCAGCAGAAACTATCACTGACAATTCCTAGAAAGAAATAAAATTAGGATAGATTCTTTAATTAAGGGATTAATTCAAACTGACTTTGATGTGATATTTTCATGAGATCTGCCAAATTGCTGAAGGACTGTAAATCATAAATGTCACAGACATGAAACCAATAAATAAATGCAGTACTAAATCAGACCAGGGTAAGTTTGGAGTAACGGATTGGTGTTTGGAAAAGTAATATTGAGAACACTGCCAAAACTGTTTTTCTGAAATATCTTAAAAGCCCAGAAAAATCTAACAAGCTTTTAAAAACACCTGCAGATTGCTCCAATTAGAAGGAACTATTGCTAAGTGCAGGATAAGTAAAAACAGTTTCATTGAAGTAACTGGTTCATACACTTGCAGCAGTAGTCAGTCCTGCTGTAGACATACGTACTTAAATATTGAACTTGCATGCATGAACACTCAGATCTTGGGTTTGTGTATACATCTTGTAGATCTTCAAGCTTTTTTCTTTTTTTCAGTGCACACAAGCCCAGTTGTGAAGTGAAAAACCTGGTGAATTCTGAAGAGTAATATGAAAGATGCACCATCATCACGATCAGATTACGTAGTAAAAGCAGTTCAAATTATTTGGAAAAGAACCCAAATAATTAATGCATTTGTCTCAGTGGAATTAAGTCATAGGTATGAGTTTTTCTCAGTTTTTTTCAGATAGGGCTGTACTTATTGAATTAAATGGATGTTACAGTTCTGTTGTAACTCCTCAAAGATCATCTATTGATTATACATTTGATAAAAATGACTGAAAGAATTGCTGGTTAGAAAGAATTGAGGTTAGATAACATTTTAACATCAAATTAGGAAAACAAGGGACAAAGGCAGTTGAAATGCCCAGAAACAAGAAGACAAGCATATGCTGAGTACTGGAACTGCTGTTACCCTTATTCCTCTAGTTTCTACAGCTATAGTAGAGAAAGGGTAGTGTCTGCTCCATTTTTAATATTCTCATGGAAAAACAGTAGGAGCATATTCATATCAAATATAGAAAAAAAACAGGAATTTATTGGATGAGGTTTGCAAAATGTTAAAGAAGGAATATTTAAGGAATTATAATAAATTTAGAAATAAAGAAATTATTGAACTTATCAGTGAAATAGGTATGTTACCTCATTTGGAGGAAGTAAGTATTTAGGAATAATTGAGGAGAGAGGTCTCTTAGAAAAATTAAAAGCATTAATAGTGAAAAAAAAAAAAAGAAAAAGCAGTAGCCAAGAGAGTGGATATGAATATCCTTTTAAATATACCAGGAAAGAATAAAGATAATTTTATATTTTATTTTACACAAATATAATTTACTGTACTGTTATCCTCTAAGAATCTTCACAGAATACATCTTCACAAAATATGTACAGATTCAGAAATACTGTGAAATAACTGAGGATTTAGATTTTTTCCCTTTGGAATATGTATTTCATTTATTTCATATCAGGTTTCGGACACCTTACAAAGTTATTTTAAAATCCAACGATGGGTTAAAAAACCCATCAAGTTTCCCATCAATGTTTCTTCACTAAAGAGACACTACTTATCTTCTTATGGTTATTGTCTCCCAGAAATTCTGCCATTGACTCTTTTAAAATCTTCATACAAATCCATTCTGCCACTGAATATTAGCAACATTATGTATGAATAGTTAGTTATTCAGCAAAGAATTTTGAGATCAAGAATACATTCTTACTATCACAATGATTAATTAGAGGGGCAAATGCAATTTCCATTTGAACAAAAATTATCTTGCCTCCTCTATTTGATCAGCCCTACTAGCCAGATGTCAAGCAGCATATTTTCTCAGATTGGCTTGAGTTGAAAAGTACCCTTTCATCCACTCACATAAATTTGTGTATGTAATCTTTACCTCTGCTTTTCTTCATTTTATTAAATAAATGTATGGCTAGATGAAAAAAAAAAATTAAAAATCCTTTCCTGAAAGGCATCTTTTACCAAACCGCACTAATCAGTGGAACATATTAACGTGGATTCTTGAAACAGGCAACAGCTCAGAATAAGAATTATGAATGTTTGATCAAATGATATTGCTCGCAGCACTTTTAAGACACATTTGTATGCTGAACCATGAAAAGTTTATACATGTAGAGAATCATCTGAAAAAGAAATGGCACAGTTGCTTGTTATTATTTTGTAGATTTATGCTGTTGGCAAAGAATTTTGAAAGAGTTAACTCAGTGACAGCTTCTACATCAAAATGTGTATTTTTCCTATTGTAACTGAAAAATAGCCCTTACCTCCTTGCTTTTCACTGCTTTTTTGAATATATTCAGGTCTATCATATAAGGAGTCATGGCTCTTATGGTTGGATTTTTGTACTAAATTGCTAAAAATCAGTCTTAAATTGAAATACCCCACTTTAGGCTAACTAATTATGTTTGTATATACAGAAATTGTAAGTCTTGGTAGTTTTGCATGCATTTTAGTGAAATGTAATTTTGTATCCCCCTAAAACATAAATTTTATTTACAGTACTGCAGCTATCCTAATGCAGATTGAAACTACACCTCAAATTCAGTATCAGTTTCTGAAAATTAAACCACTATTTGAATCAAATTTCCAGATTTACCAAAGAAGCCTGCTTTAATTTCTGTTTTAATAAAAATAATAAAAGCAAAAATTAAAATTCAGATTAGAATTAGCCATCCTGGGCTGCATCAAAAAAGGTGTGAATAGCATGTTGAGGGAGGTGATTCTACCCACTTATACCTCTCTGGTGAAATCCCACCTGGGGTACTATATCCAGTTTTGGTATTCTCAGCACATGAAGGACATGGCCCTGTAGGAACTTTTTATAGAGGAGAGACACAGAAATGATCAGAAGTGTGGAGCACTTCTCCTATGGGACAGGTCTTCCAGAACCTGAGGAGGATGAACAGGAGAAATGCTACAGGAGATGCAGAGATAGGATGTTTTCAAACAGAAGAGGGGAGTCCTGGGTGTGTAGCTCACTTGGGCAAGCATCAGACTCCTAATCTGAGGGTAACGGATTCAAGTCCCTGTCTAGATACAAGGCTTGTCAGAGTTGTGCTGAGGGTTGGACTCAATGATATTAAAGGTCCCTTCCAAACTAGATGATTATGACCTTATGAAGTACCTAACTAAATTTAAATTAGGTATTTCGAGGAAGTTGTTTACAGTGAGGATGCTGAGACATTAGAAGAAGTTGTCCAGAGGAATTGTGGATGAGGCTTTTAAATAAAATAGTTTGTCAGAAAATATATTTGAACTCGTTTGGCACCACCTCATAAAAACCCTGAAAAAAATTTAAAGAAAAAAAGGCAGTGTGGAGCAGACTTTTCCGTTGTAGGGAAGAAATAAATAAAACAATGCCACTGATATTCTTGGATGCTTTTGTACATTCAGTAGTGTTGGGCTGTCATGCAAGATTCCACTTTACAGAGACTCCATATTTTCACCCAACAAGCCCTATCCTGGTTTGGTGTGGAGCGGAGCCTACTTTCTGTTTAGCAAGAGAGGCTCTTGCTCTTCCTTCTTGAAGTGGCAACCAGTCAGCTCAGTTAGTTGTCCACTCCATGGAGGAATCACACCTGTGAGGAGGAGTGGAAAGGTCAGGTGACCCAAACTGACCAATAGAGTATTCCATCCCATCTTGTATGCCCAGTGTAACAGCGGAGGGATTGAAAAGCTGCATCTTCTTCAATGTTTCTTCTTCCATTGCTTGGCTTTTTCAATTAATCTCTTCCTGAGGAGATTTTTCTAATGTCTGAGGAGGACCCCATCACTTCATCTGCCTTTGATCCTGGTCAGTGTGTTCCAGTTCCCATTCATCACTGAATCCCTTCTGACTTCCTCAGTGCCTGCCAGTGACATCTTCCTGGGAGCTTGATACATTTTCACATATATTTGTATATATTGTATCTATTTCATTATTTGTTTCCTTATTTTATTATTATTAATATTTCATTACAATATTTTGTTATTTCTAAATTCATTAATCTCTTAATTCTCTCCCTCTCCTTGAAATGAAAGGTAGGGAAGAGCATCTGTCCTCTGTCATTGGCCAATCTAGCAGAGACAAACTGTGACAATCACCAAGTAGTTCTCCCTCATTACCAGAAAAGCATAAAAGAGTACAAGACTTCTTGGAATATTTTCCTAAATCCACCATGGATCCCCTTTGTAAACCCAAGACATGTGGTCCTACAGATAAATGAGAAGATACTCCTATGGCAGGGGGGTTGGAACTAAATGATCTTTAAGATCCCTTCCAACCCAAACCATTCTATGATCCTATACCACTGAATCAGAGCTCCCCATTCCTGCTCTACCTTTCTGATAATTCCCTGCAGCCAGAACTGTCCATGAGCTTTCTCCACCAAAGGAAGGTTCTCAGATTAACCCTTCTTCTGTCAAAGGAATTCTGCACAAATGCAGTTTGTGATTTCTGGGAATCATTTAGTTGTTTCAATGTAATAATAATGGAGCTATAGCATATATCCCTGCAATTCTTCTGTCTTAAACTAATGCAGTATTAGATCATAATACATATAATAATACAAAACACATAAGACCCTACAGGAGGGATAATGTAGGCCATTCACAAAAGCATCTCTAATCATCCAGTAAAAGCCATGCATTTTGTGGTATCAATGTTCTTCATTTCAGCAGTAGAAGTCTTCTGACTTTTAGTCATTTTCTACAGTTTTTCCCTTCTCCATTCCAAGGGATTCATAAGAGTTGCTCATCTTATTCCATTTGATTCTTCAAGATTCAAACCTTTAGGACAAAATAACCTGCACATAATCAGAAGCCTTAGGAATATGCTGATTTTAATTGCTAAAAAGAAGCACAGATAAAATTTTTTCCCTTCAATTTTTTTTTTCTTCAGAAATGGCATTATATACTCTAACAGATGTGCAGATTTACTTCACTTTTACTTACAACAGGCCAGAAGTATTATTTTCTGTTTTCAAGGATCATAGCTCCTAGTTTATGTCAGGTCATATTCTACTTGAAAAATGAAACACATTCCTACATTGCTTTCTTCGTTTTAAGATTTTATATGAGCAATAAAACAGTATTCATATAAGGAAACAGTTAGTTGACTGTAGCTTGATAGTGATGCTGCTACAGGCAACCTGGCAGCTTATGTGTCTGCAATATCTCTGGCTGAGTAATGCTATTTAAGTATTGTCAGTGATAATGGAAGTCGTATTGATGTCTGGCTGATATTCCACATTGGAACTTATATGGCACCAATGTGTTATACACTTACTGTATGTATTTAACCTGTGAGCAAGAAAAGTATTCACTACAAAAACAATCCCTGTACTCAACTGACAAAAAACCTTTTCTTTCCCTTCCTTTCAAGCCAGCTGCTGTCATTCATAGGAGAAGCAGCAGCTGTAGCTGGAAAGCATCATCACAGGATGAGACACTCGATTTGGGAGCCTGATACTGTTTCTCCATCAATTCATTTGCCTCTTTACAAGTAACTCATTCCTAACATTAGAGATATCCTGCATTTTGGCAGCATCCTCACTGACAAGTTCTTTTAACAGCCCTTCTGCAATTATTTTTTCTCCAACTCTCCTTTCTGCCAAGACTTACTAAATCCATAACTTTGTATTTTGAAAAACAAAACTTAATATGTGTAATATGTACACATATGGAAAAGGAGAAGCACAAAAAAGCTTTACAATTCATCATTCAGCTTTCACAAGGAATGCAATACTCCTCACACCTAATGCAAATAAATGAGTTATGCATTGCCAAGATTTTATATGGTGCTTTATATGATTTTTTTTTGTTAAATTCACACAAAATAGCAATCTATTTACAGAATGTGAATGAAGATGGATAACAATACATTTTTTTAATGTGCAACAATAAGGCTTGCTATAAATGGCAGAACCAAACAGGGACTAGCCACAGTATAATCATTACATTGTTCTGAGCACCTACAAATATAACAGGGATAAAATCAAATCAGTGAACCCCAGCTGATCCTCTAGATATCCTTCTTAGCAAATAAACTATAACTCATTATTTTCAGACTCCAAAACAGTCCTCACAAAACAAAGAAGAGCGTACAGTATGTCATCTCATCTAGATCAGTGCATGTCCACAAAAGAGATTTTCAATTCCCATGTTAGCACTTCAAAAAATGTTGGTTTTCTTGCATTTAGAAATGTCTGTAGTGGAGCAAATAGAACTCTCAACCACTTGCCAAGTTTGTAATGAAAAAAAAACGTTATAATATTTATGCAGGATTTTATTTCTGTATACTGTGCACAATCTTGCAATCTCAGCCAACTAACAATTTTTAAAGCATGTTAAGGAAAAAAATCCTCTAAATTATTTTGAATAGATAAAATTATTTAAAAGCATTATTAGCATTCCATTTTAATTTTGGTAAATTGTATTTAAAATATTTTTTTTAATTATGGAATTCTATAGTCATCAGTGACATTATCAGTGCCATTATTTTTAGTCCTCCCTCTCCACCCAACAAGCTTTTCTAAGCTTTGGGAAACTCCTGCCCTGGCCTCATGCTGTCTCCTCGCTCTCTATTTGTGTTTTGGATGGGCCATTTATATAAGCAGGTACTTTGGACACCATCAACTGGTCTAGTGGGAGGTGTCCCTGCCTATGGCAGGGGGGTTGGAACTAATATGATGATCTTTAAGGTCCCTTCCAACCGAAACCATTCTATGATTCTATGATTATCAATGGTCTTTCCTCATATGACATTGAAAAAAAAAATTATATATCTTTAAAGTGACGTTGAAAAGTCTATGCCAAAATAATCTCCTGATGTACTTCGCACTTTGGGGAAATAATTACAATTCTACCACTGGTTGTGTGAGCAATTAGGGTAACTTAATTATTTTCAATAGAATAATAGTAGCATGTCAAAGCAAAATTTCCTCCTAGGAATAAGGCATAAAGCTTTGCAGTGCTCAGATGACTCTACTGCGGAACAGCTTTGGTAAAGAATTTTGAATATGCTAAAGCTCATCACAATGCCTATTCAGCAGTGAATCACACACTTTTTCTTAGGAGACCTTCTTTTAATAACAGTAGCTCTGAGTATTTCTGCTCTGCAGGTTCATCACATGTCTGTCTTCAAACTGTAGCTTTCCACCTGATCAGATAAGAAAGCAAAATTTTATTTTCTAAAAGACTTCTCTGTGTTTTCAGAAATGCTGAGTCACTTCAGGCAAAAAATAGGCATAAAATTTGGTGACCTTTATCACCTGTAGGAGCCTGCTGAAGTAATGGCTACTGTCTAAAGCAAAATTTATTCTGGCTTTGAAAACTGAATTTATGTACTCAGGAAACAAGATTTGTTAAACTGTACGATTGTGTTCATTATAAAATAGCTACATAACATACCTTTGAAAAATGTAAATTAACCTTGCAGCAATTATGTTTCCAGTATTCATTCTAGCACAAAGATTTTGTTCATTTGATTAACAAGATACTAATTTTTCTAAATTAAATTTTAAAAGGATTTTATTGCAGTAGTTCAGGCCAAAGCAATAACAATGATTTTGTTACCAAAGACATGATTGTTTCCTTTTCTCAATGAAACAGTTTCATTAAGTAGCGTTGTCTTTATTAATATAGAAATTGAAATATTTCAAACCTTAGTCTGAGAACTAGATCATTACTGGTAGGCTAAATCTTTTACATATTGATGAGAAGCAGTACTAGCTTGCTAAATATATATCTTGAAGAATTACATGAATTTCATGAATGAGAGAAAATACAGGAAAGAATAGGAGGAAGAGAGACTATGAAGATACAGAGAAACCATGAATAAGTATTTCATAGTAAGGTAATAAATAGAAAGACTGACCAGAATATATGGAAGAACACAGATTATATTCTTGCATAGCAAGAATATAAATGGTGTAGAGGTGATGAGATTAAAATATTGGATTTTACCAGATTTGGGCACAGTATCATAAATCAAAGAATGAAGCATAATCAGAAATTAAATGTTAAAGAAAAGACTCAGAGAATGCAGAGAAAGCAGTCTTCTCTACTCTTAAAGACTAAAACAAAATGAACTTTTATAAAGGTCTAACATAAATATAACAAAAGGAATAACATATCAAAACCTCTTGGTTATATTTACAACAGAATAGCTATATAATTATACCATGACATCATTTTCATCATGAGAAATGCAGAGGAGTAGATCACTCACTAAATATGTGTGACATCAAGAGGCTTGTCATTTTAGAGGATCAGGCTTTATGTTCTCATAAGTATCTTGGCTCTGATCATATTTTGAGATTAGTTGCAGTAAATAATGAGAAAAATAATTCATCTTCTCTATCATAGTCTTAAAAGTCCTTTTTTTAATGCAATCACACCTATTTTTCTATTATGTGTTTGAAAAAAAAATGTAACTTTTATACTTCTAATAACAAGGGGGGGGTGTTGTCTTTTACAAAATTATTTATTCAGGGTAACCTAGTTCCTGAATAATCAGACTTGTATAAGAGGAAAAAACAGTGGATCCATAAATAAGAAATTATTATTTTAAAGTTTTATAAAGTCACTAAAATGATTTCCAGATTATGTGCCATGACTTCTGCTTGGTTTTCCTTCCTATTAATTGCTGAGGGGGGATTTTTTTCCCAATGATCAATGGCAAAATACCTCACCTTACTGGGTACACATTTATGTTCCTTCAAAGATCACATAAAAATTCAAAATAATATTTAATTTCTTGAAATCTAAAGCATAGCTCAAACATCCACAAACACCATCACCACCAAGCTCCTCCATTTCCCTCTCCACTGAAATACACTTCATTCAGATTGTAAGAAAAAGGAGTTGATTATACAACATAATGAAGTGACCTAGAAGTTTTGATTTCTACTATGGAGATGAGAAATAAATCAGCTTATAAATTACTGCTGCATGATAACTGCAGTTTTATAAAGCTTTTCATGCTATCTCCTATTTAAAATTCAACAGGTTTTTTTTCCGCTTCAAGGTGGATGGCATGCCAAATATTACACTATGACTATTAAAGAGTCATACTACTGAAACCTTTCCTTGAAAATTTCCCCAGGTACACCCCCTGTAATTTCACAAAAGCTTAAAGTGCAAAGAGACTGATAGCAATAATAAAATGGTTTATCAAATCAACCATATACTTCTCTTGTCCTTCCCAATCCCTGTAAAGATGGAAGCAATCTGTAGTCTGCACTCTACACTCTGATTTGTACTGTGGCATATACAGCCTATTACAAATATACTACAACATTATCATATATAAATAAGGCTACCTTGTTTTCTGATGATAGTGGATAAATGGCAGGACCGTGAGGCCCAAAGAAGAGCTTAGACTGAGAAAAGACTCCAGGAAGAATAAGGAATGAAACTGAACTTCATGGTAGCTCACTCCAAGCTTAAGTTTAAACAAACACATGGAATCCTTTAAGAGAGTCAGAGAAGTATTTCAACATAATATTTCCATTGACTCTCCCAATTTTTAATGACAGGTTGTAGAGTCCATCTCATTCCAGCAAATCCTAATTACAACTTTGTGAAATTTAGCAGTTTCACTCCTATAGATCCACAGATTGATGAACTTGTTATTCACCTCTATATTGATGAATTTGCTGTACATCTTACTCATTTATATACCATGAGAAAAGACCAATGTTCTAAGACAGATATGGACTAAAACAAGCTTCCTGCTATGATCACAATATAAGGATCACAGGTTTTATTGAAATAAACCTTATACTCACAAATCAGACAGATACCAACTAAACTTGAATTAGCTTATGAATTCTGGAAAGCTATTTTAAAATCAAGTAAAATTTCACGTGCCTGCAATATTGAAGAGAGTAAATGATACTGATTTGAGATTAGAACTATTCCAAACTGTGAGCCAGTAGGCGACAGCTGAATACTGTTTCAGTTTACACTGATCTCAGACACCCAACTTTGTGTCTCTGGATTTTTAAATTAATTTCACTCCAATTTCTTTTAGCTTTACGTGTCACTGAACATTCAACTTACTTTAAACAAAATTATTTCTGGAAATGGCAGAAAGACTAGGTTTTCTATGGTGCTGATTACTGCAAACTACCATTATGATGTTCATGGCAGAAAATGAGTTCATGGTTTAGAGCTGCCTTGAAGATTACTATAACAAGCCTACTTGCCTTGTTTCATTAAGTTAATCATTGCTTTCTGTTATTGAAGAATGGTTAAACTCCCCCCAATACTTCATATAAATCAAGAAGCACTGACAGAACCATGCCTCAGATAAGAGATGCAACATTCCTTCTCAAAACAAAGTATTTGTTTCGGTTTTGAATATCATAACACGGCAGTACTTATGAATCTTGCTGCCTTTATTTGTTGTCAGTTTGCCCTGGACTTCTGTCACTCAGAAGCCTGAAACACTGTGTCAGTAATGATGAAGCATCTGGTTTAAATATTTTTTTCCAAAACACTATTTTTGAATGCCTTCTTCTAGTGTTAAGCCTAACTGTTCTGCCTGTATTTATGATGCGTTACATACGATGGAACATAAGCATTGCAAAATACAGATGGCAAACAGAGAGTAGACAGGAATAAGAGAAACAAGCATATAGAGTGGCACCATAGATTAAAACTTCATTGTTTTCTTCCACCTACTAAATATAGTCCTTTTATCAATCTCTTCAAACAAAGAGAATGATCACACAGAATGTAATCTCAGTCCCATGACCCAGTTCAACTAGCAGAAAAGAAATTTAATTCAGTGAAGCACTGCTACAGTCTTGCTGCGTAATTCATCACTACATTATTTGCCTTGATTTCTCTTTGTAGATGTTTCAACACCAGTCTTACATATATTTACCATCTGTTCTTTAAGGTTTTGTGAAACGTTAATAAAATGGGGTGTAATGAAAATTATATAAGAAATAAGTATTAAAAAAAACCTCATATTCCACTGCATAAACTGGAAGTCTCTTTGAAACCACAAAGCACCTACAAGGTCTTAGTTGGAAGGGATCTTTTAGATCATCTAGTCCAATTGTCAATTTAACTTTGATAAGAACAATCATTAAACCATATCTCTAAAAATAATTTCTGCCTGTCTCTTAAAGATCTACAAGGATGGTGCCTCAGCCACTTCCCTGGGCAGTCTGTTCCAGTGCTTGATAATCCTTTCAGTGTAGGAATTTTTCCTGGTATGTAGTCTAAACCTTCCCTGACACAACTTGAGCCTGCTTCCTCTTATCCTGTTACTTGACAAAAGAGACCAGTCCTCATGTCTCCACGTCCACCTTTCAGGTGCTTGGGAGAACAGCAATGTCTCCCCTCAGCCTTCTTTTCTCAACACAAAAGAATCTCAGTTCCCTCAGCTGCTCCTCATGTAAGACTTACTCTCCAGACCTTTCACTATGTTGTTGCCATGCTTTGGATCCACTCAAGTAACTCAATGTCTTTTTTGTGGTGAGGGTCCCAAAACTTAACTATAAGAAAAATATTGGGCTATCCCATGTAAATTTTAAAATTTATTTTAAGCTTAAAAATCATTAGATTTGTGATGATTTCTTATTTTTCTTTATATTTCTTTCAAAACTAAAAATTATTAGACAGAAACAAAACTGTAAAACTCTTAAGTGAGAATGCCATTATATGATAAGTGCTGTAAAATACACTTCCATCTGTGAAAGCATTATAAAACAATATGCATTATGACTACACAACATAAAAAAATGCAATCAAAATTAAGAAAAACAACAAACTTGCATCCTTCAGAAGATATCAGAATATTTCTGTAACAACTTTAAATAAAGGATATGCAGAAAAAAAAACCATTTTAGAGCAATTTATCTCACCCTATCTAATCTATATTGAAAAAAAAACATTACAGTGCTAGCTATTGGTCTCCTGTTCTCCCATTACATGAGGCTCAGCACTTTGATTTAATGCTTCATGGCAATTTGCATTGAACACAAAAAGCACAAAAACTTCTCAATACTAATACAGTTCTTACTATACTATGACAATTCTTCATTCTTCTATTTTCCCATGACTCTACCAGATATGTTCCTGGAGCGATACATGGAGTGACTAAATATTTTTAAATTCCTCATCAGCAAATTGATATAAACATGAAGAAATTATTCAGCGGTAACAGAAAACTGATAAGAAATTATCTGAAAGAAATTGAAGCATTTAATGTTTCTCTTTTTTTCTCTCTTGTTTTGGAGATGAAAAAACTAATTAAATTACTAAAATGCCACAGTAGTGACACAGCTGAAAAACTTCTTTTGCTGATGATCAGCTGAGATTTTACATTACCTGGAGAAAGGACGAACAGTGTTTTCTCAGTGAATTACTCTTTCTACCCTCTCATTTCTTACCAATGTGGAAGATCTTGGGAAGAAAATAACAAACAGATTGAAAATAGCTTATGAGTATACAATTGGCTTATCAGGATACAAACTTTGGATTTGCAACTCATTACACAAAAATAGTCAGTTGGAAGGGTTTCATCCAAAGAGATGAAAAATTAGTTCACCAGAATGGCTCTAGAATCTTTCATTATTTACTTTTGTCAAAATGAAATAAGGCAAGACTAGACACTACTGCAAAAGAAGCCCCCAGACTGTAAGAGAGGTAATTCCATGATACAGCGCAGCCAAATGTTTCAGAGAAGGAAAAGTCTCAGACTCTGACAAATTGAACCATGGCTCAGAATGGGACAATAAAAAACTGGAAAAATCTGTGTATAAGTCAGGGCAAAAGGGCAAAACTAAAAGCACTGCAAAAGAAGGTGGGGGTTTTTTTCCATTAAAATCTTGTGAAATGCAGTCATCCATTTTGTGAGACTGTCCACTGGCTTGACTCTGGAATATTCACCATTCACTTGTTAGAGGAAACATGTTTGCAAACATCCTCTATTACATCAGTCGTGATCTGTGATTGAATCTAAATCACAAACATATAGAATGTGCTTGACACTACAGACAGGAGCAAAGGAGTAAGAACATAATCTAGAATGTTTAAAGAATGGTGTACGGACTGCTTAGATCAAGAAAATTTTCTCAAATCAGCTGGAAGCCATAAAATTGCTAGAAATTACTCTGCAAACCTGTGGAGACTGTCTCAGAGCTGTTAAGAGCTAAGCTTTAGAACCAACAAGGAATAATCCTTGAAGATAAATATTTACAGTATCTTTGAAGAAGGAGAAGGAGAAAAGGACACAAGAAACTACAAATCAGACATCTTATAAAAGAAATTCCTAGCAAACTACTGGAGTAATAGAACTTGTTTGGGAAGAAGTAAGTGCAGATCAATTTTTTTTTAAAAGAAGATGCAACTATACAAAGAGAAGTGCAAAGAAGAATCAGTAGTTAGCAGTGGTATGAAACAAGGTTTTTGAAAAAAACTATTAGAGTTTGTAATGAATTGCTCAAACTTAGTATGAATCAAGATATTGAACATAAAATACAGTATTACAGGACAAACTGTCTACACAATTGCCTTTTAAGAAAGATACAGGAAGTCCAGAGGGCAGATACTTGGGTATGTTAAAATTTATTCCAAAGATTTTCTTCTCATGGAAGATCAAGAAGCAGGATTTTCCAAAAAGGAATGGGGTTGTCATGGGAATTTTAGACAGTAGAGAACTATAGTCCTTGAGAGAAACTTTAAAGGATCATCCTTAGAGCAGATTTGTTCAAGTATGTCACCCGTAGAAATCTGTCACTCCATTCCTAAGTTAGTGATACAGCTTAGTTTTAGCAAATGTTCTCAGACTGCTTCACATGAAAACTAACCCAAAAATTAACAAGGAAACAGGATGTGAGATTGAAGACTTCTACTTTTTTTGTGTATGTGTTTGCAGTTTTATACCGAGGTAGAATGCAAAGAATTTCATAGCAGAAAACAAAACCAAAACAGCAATGTCTTACACAGAGAGTTTCCATTTCATACTTTGCCGAAGGAGTAATTTACCTAAAAATTATAGTTCAGAAAAAATCTAAGCTACCAAATGCAACATAGTTTCATTATGGAAACAGTTATACAAGCTTAAGGGTAATGTAATGGCCTGACATCTCCTTGTAAACATGTCATTTCAGCAACTATCACCTACCTCTGTTTGCATTATGCTTAGAACAACTGATGAATTTCTAAAGAATAAGCAGCCTTTAATAAGAATAATATTGGGTGTCCAAGACTTAGAGAGTAGAGGAACAAGCAAAAGAAAATTAAATGTCAATACTCATTCATCGAGGCATCATGAGAAATTTCTGTGGTACTCATTCACAGTACTTGGTAGCTATTTAAGAGCCTTATAATTAGATTGAAATGCAGCATATTGAATCAGTTTCTAAAGGTTTCAAAAAGGCTTCACTGTGCTCCACTAAAGAGTTAAATAAAATAAAAATGGGTGCAATTGTTTCTCTGATTGATTTGCCCTGCTATTCCATCTACAAATATGGGTAATTTGAATTACAAATGCACTCTAAAAATGTCATTTAAACAATACCTAATTTCATCTCATTGTTATTATAACTGTTATTTTGTAAAAGAAAATAGGTTTTCCTAGTTAAATTTGCTAAATTTGTGGTTTCTGAGATTTTTATTTCTCTAAGCAATCCATTGAAAGATTTTTTGAACATTTTTTTACAGTTTAGAAGTTTACAAAAACAGTACTCAGTAGTTCCTAAAGGTACTTTTCAGGTAATAAAGTTTTATAAACATTTCTTTCTATTTTTAATGGTTAAACTGTACATATCTGGAAAGATGTGCAGTGTTTAATTACTGTGGGAAACCAAATGAGATTCAAGTATTGCCTTTGTTCTTTCTCATGCAACATGCTTTTTGTTGTGGGTTTTCTTCAGCACAATTCAGACTCTTAATTACTCAGATAAGTGAATCATTGTTCTGATCAATAGCATAAACATTTCATCAATTTATTTTCACTATCCAAAATAAGCTTTTTACATCCATTATACAAACATGCTCTTAGCAATTAATAAGGTTTAATTGAATTATCAGACTTCCTCCTATTAAATAAAAACACAGATGAGATGGATTGTGCAGGCAAACAGATTATTCTACTTTCTGTGTTTATTGCAAACCAAACTAAAGGAAAATATTTACACTTATGAGTAATTAATTTATCAAGACTTATATTTTGAGTTACAATGATTAATAGTTATAAATACAATTTTTTCCTGTGTAAAATAAAGTAAACTTTCCTAGTTATTGCCAAAATAAACAGAAGAGATGTTTCAACAACTCTCCTTTGGATATTTTATAAAATATTAATCATTTGTAAAGCTCTCCCATACTGCTAACAGGGAATATACAGGTATTTCATTTTGACAATATGTAAGGTGTCTATTCTTCAAATCAGATCAACCAGTGGAGAAAAAAAAAAAAAATCCATGTAGAAAAAGGAAGAATTTTCAAGTGCAAACCATAAAATGCTTAATAAATATCAGTGGAGTTATGCATGAGAGAAAAAATTTAATTCTTTGAGATTTGATCATTCTTATTTAATCCAGGTCACTAAATTATTTTAAGTTCTGGAACATGGAATGACATAGTTTGGACATTTTTGGGGGGAAATGCCTCCATAACTGACTTCATAAAGTAGTAATAAAAACACTGCACAACACAATGAAAATTAGCAGCTGTGAAAGGATTCTAAAGATGAATTTGTTCCAAAATAAGTGCAAAATGCATTCTCAATTCATTCGCTCCATTCGCAATTATCTAGCTTTCTACATTGAACAAGAGTTCTCAGCATTGTTCTTCTCCAACCTCTCAAGTGTCGTGTATCACACTTACCACCTGCTCACTCCAATTCTAATTATTCAGACTCCTGTTATTTTCCCAAATCTGAGTTCTTTTAGCACAATGTGCACAGAACCGTTATGCACACAGAGGCAAGTTATTTATTTGTTTCATTTCTGCACAGAGATGGGTGCAAAGTGGCTCATCACAAAGCTGGCAGCCTCAGCTAGCACACAGGAAGCATGTGTACATTTTGAGGAAAGGCTAAGAAAAATGACTCAGTACTTTCTACAGTTACACTTAGTTACCCTTATTCCCACCAGTCCTTGCTGTGCCTGCTCTCTATTTGAAGTCACAGCAGTGTCCTCTCTTTTGTAAACACATGCTCTATAAGGATGGAACTATTGTTAGCAAGAAGCTTTCCCCACCAAGGGTGAGGTGTTTACTGTATTAATTAGGATGATTCACTCATAGTTCCTGTGACTTCTTCTTCATCCCTATTCGCAGTTTCATTCCTTTGTACTTAACATTATTATTCCCTTATTTTAGCTAATTCATGGTATCCTCCTGGCCTTTCTCAAAGTCCACATCTTGTTAACTATTTATGATGGTTAACTGTACCCTTTAATTCTTGTATTTCTCAATTACTATTATTAATGGTGAAATTCTTTTCTTAAGGTTGTCTTATCTGCTCTTTGATTATATACATTATTGTATGTCAATCAATCAAAATTTTACATGACGAGAGGTCAGATTAACCTTGCATGGCTCTGAACTTTGTGAAACAAAAAAAACTGCGGAGGATGAGAAAAAAAAAGACAGGCTGGAAAAGAGTCTTTTTCATCTGATGAAATATTGGAAAGCTTTTAAAAGAAAATATAAGATAGCTAAGAAGCAGAGAACTGGGAGTGTCTATTAGAGTCAAAGACTGAATTTACATAATAATTTACCCTGTTTTTAAACAGATGGTCTATGAAGCCCCATCATATCCATTAAGAAGTGAACTGAGGAACAAAGCTTTTAAATCCATTATTGTTTCTCAACTCAGAGGATACACTGAGTCACTGGAAACTGCTAAGCACACATTGTGGTGCAAACTGTTTTGAGAATTTCTAAATTAATTAATGGTCACAATATGTGATAATCTAAAAAATGGGGGAAACAGAATTTCTCACATCTACTAAACACTGATGAAAGGCACTGAATAAGCATTTACAAAAGGCATTGTTACTGTTATTCATCACTGATAAGCATATCCTGCCTGTAAGAATAAAACCTAAATGTCTGACTATTCATTTCTACCCACTGAAATAAAATCAGTAGTATTTCAGGTTATTGTTCTTAGTCTGGGCTATCTAGCACAATTCAGAAAAATTCTTACTAAGCAAGTCAGTATAGATGATTCTCTAGCTATAAACACAAACACATATACAGGGAAAAAGACAATTTTATCTTTTGTCTATTAAGGAAATTCCTCCCTTCTTTTTCCTTTCTTTTTAGCATCATGTTTCCTTCTTAATTGTAAAGCTAAATAATTTTTTTTTGGTTATGACAAAGCACAATTAAATTTCATGCAGCTCAAGTCCTAGAGAGATTTCTAATAAGCAATGTAAGTTTGTATTTCTATTTTAACACTCAAGAGTTCAAGAAAACAGTGCTATGGTCCCAGTACATGGGAGAGAATTTGCACACACCACATAGAGTAATATTTCGTGCGTATCTTAAAATATAAAGGCAAATTAGCACAATATTGCAGAACAATAATACCAGTGCAATGGGAGATGTGGGACATCACAGGAGAATCTTGGAAATTCACACCAGAGCAGGTTGCCCAGGGAGATCTAAGTGAAGCCTGAGCCATCTGACTGAACTACAAAGCCAGACTGCGCATCAAATTCAATCTTTCTCTGAGGAGTGAGTGGGTTGCTCAGATAGCAATGACTGGACAAGACCTAGCAAGATGCCTCCCTATCTCAGCTACTCTCTAATTCTAGTCAATAATACTCACTTTTGTGTTCCTTCCTCAGATTTTCTAACTACTCCTCTCACATCTTTCTCACCTAAATCCCTGACATGTAACAACTTCATTAGCTATATCAAAAAGGCCAAAAACAGTACAAAATAGTACCTGTACATGAGAGGCAGATAAGGAAAAGTTGTGATTACTGACTACAGGTAGGTAGCAGTTTGATTCATCTTTCAGGCTGAGCTTGTAATCTGTTTTGAGACCCTGCATAAAAGTGAATTGCCTGCTCCATTTCACAGACAAATATGCACACTAAAAGTATGTTTATCTTAGAAAGTTTTTAAAGCTGCACTAGCATCTTCCCTGGAAACTGGATGAAAAGAAAGAAAGCCTGAGAAAAGAAAGAAGGATGAAATAAAAGCTAGAAAATTCTACTGTTTTTAATTGTACAGGAGTAGCAAATCAATTACAGATGCAGGAGGAAAACACTGCAATATGAAATCTGGAACAAATTTAAGGATGTACTCCAGATCTGCAAAGCGTAATTTCTTGTACTGATTCATGAACCCATACACTGATTTAAGACCCCATATCTTTCATAAAGGATCATCACAACCGTTAAGTTTACAAATACTTTTGTTAAAAAGTCAACTTTGCAGTTACCGCATCAAATAAAATGTTATTTTGTCTATCTTTATCCTAACAAGTATGTGCTAGTAATAGAAAAATAAATGAGATTGCTTCAACGTACCAGGTTATATTAATATAACATTACTGGAGAAGCTGAGTGTTTTCTAACCTCTC
Source organism: Turnix velox (assembly GCA_013400935.1). Lineage (NCBI taxonomy): Eukaryota > Metazoa > Chordata > Aves > Charadriiformes > Turnicidae > Turnix > Turnix velox. The sequence goes on from VZTY01020002.1 coordinate 258,731, forward strand.
ATGTGGAAATATTATGCAAATTATTTGTAAATGTGAAAGCCTCAGGAGCAGGGCTGCATGAACAGCTCCCGTAACAAAGGTATCCTTGATAACTTGCCACTCAGCAGAGGATGAATTTGATATAAATTTTTTGTCACAGTAAATTCTAAAATAAATGTAGACAGCACCATCTTGTGGGGTAAATGAAACATTCACACAACACACTTCACACAATCTCAAGCAGGCTTGAGATTGCAAAACAAGTAAATTCTAGAATTGCTATTTTTCAGTGTCATTTTCTTCATGTCCTCTCATACTAGATAATGCTTTTAATGGGATAACAGTACTATCACAGTATTAATGCTATGTGCTCATCTGTTGAATGATAACCACAGAATTTGCTATAAGGTATATTTCAGATTTATCTTCTCCATTAGAGGTCAGTAGAAGACCATTTATCTGTACAGGATCTCAATGATTCTCATTTATTCTTGGAATGCTGGATCATTAAGCCAGTTGCAAGAAAAAAAAAATTTGAAAAAAGCAAATCTAAAGCTTCATAATAACTACTGCTTGTTCTACCTGGAATAAAGTTCTCATAAAAGCAGCGCAGACAAAATTAGATCACTCATAACACTTATGCCATGAATATTAATGGTAACATGGACAGATAGATTCATGTAGCGTAGACATGTCTACAAGGTCCTTCTTATGCAGGAAAACTGCCATGGAGAACTCACTTTTTGCTCCTCCTACTAAATGAGTTTGAATTTGGAGGGGGTGAGGTTTAGGAATTAGGAGCCTGCTCTGCTCTGCTCACCTCTTCAGTACCACTGAAAAGTCACCTTTACTTAGGAGACCTCCTAAAACAGTAGAAGCCTCTTCCAGTTTTGGAAGTATCCCTTTCTAAAGAGAGCACTTCACTTCACTCTCCCCAGATGAAGATACATAGTTTCCCTAAACAGAACATACTGTTTCCTTAAACCTGAAATTGAGCATGGTCTTCATACAGTGACTAAGAAACCCTCTTAGGTGTCCAATTAGCAAACATTTAGTATTATGAGATATTATTTCTTCAGCTGCTGTCATGAGAACTCTACTATTTTTTCACTTCTGAACCTAACCTCAGTCGCTGAAGATCAGAACTGAAGAATGCTGCCAGAACTATCCTGACAGGGATTTGTGGAGGAGTGAAAGACACATATACACCTCAAGTTGTTTCAAATACTGATGTTTAAAACATTCTCCTAAAGACCACACTGAGATGAAATCAACTACAATTCACCAAACACTGCCTTAATTCAAACTAATGAATTCATGAACGCACAGAGGGAAACATTTCTTAAGACACCATAAACCCCCTAACAGCATCTGAATAATATGCTACTAAAGAAGAAAAGTCACAGTACTACAGAAGAAACCACAAACTGAAATATGATGATACACATACAAACCCTCCCCCCTGCTCTAATGTTCAGGTTTCCCAAGGTAATTTTAGGTGGGTTTTTGTAGGACATATGAGTAAACTCTTTTCATAAAAACTATGAAAAGTTTAGGGCAAATCCCCCAAATGCATTTTTCACAATGTCAGGTTTTTAAACAAATGTTATTTTTGAAAAATATTCAGTGGATTTTTTTTAAAGAATATTGAGTGCTTCAGAGAAAGGCTGTGAGAGATGCCACCAGAATCAAGTTTGATGAGGCTCTGAGCAACTGGAGCTAGTGTAAGATGCCCCTGCTCACTGCAGGGTATTGGACTGGGTGGCTTCTGAAGATCCCTTCCAGCTCAACACATTCTATGATTCTATGATATGCTCCAGTGGAAATAATCTAGACTGGGATTTCCTGATCTGAAAAATACAATTCCTATGAGGATTATCAGACAGCTTCAAGAGGTTGAGGCCACAAGGAAAAAGAGTAATGCCCAAGCAATTCTCAAAAATATTATCTTAATTTATAGAAAAAAAAAATTGTCTTTTCTCTCTAACACATCCTAATACAAAAATCATCATATCCACACAAAATGTTTTGCATCAGGTTTTTGGTGAGTTTTTTGTTCCCTTGTTTCACTCTGTGTATACATGCATAAAAATATAGGAGGTAAATACCGAGATTCCCTTCTCCTGGAAGGAGCAAGATGCCAATGCTTTCTTCAGCAATTCTCAAAAATATTATCTTAATTTATAGAAAAAAAAAATTGTCTTTTCTCTCTAACACATCCTAATACAAAAATCATCATATCCACACAAAATGTTTTGCATCAGGTTTTTGGTGAGTTTTTTGTTCCCTTGTTTCACTCTGTGTATAGATGCATAAAAATATAGGAGGTAAATACCGAGATTCCCTTCTCCTGGAAGGAGCAAGATGCCAATGCTTTCTTCCTTTCTGAATCTTGGGATTGTTTGGGTTTATTTCTGTAATTTTTGTAAGCACAGCCCATGCCACTGGTGATACTGCACAGCCCCAGCTCACCCCAAGGAGGCAAGAGTCATACCACAGTAGCAGAGGTGACCAGCACTACCAGGCCCAGGCTTGGGACCTGCAGGTCTCAGGCTTCTGCTATCAAACAACAGCAAAACCATATTTACAGGCTGTGTGTGCAGACCTCACATGTTCATTCTTCTGCTCTGCAAATACAACAACAAATACTGAAGCTGGGAAGGAAGACTCAATAGTTCAATGACTATTAATCAGGTGTTTTTTATTGCAGCATGAGATGTGCAGAGGATTTCTCCAACCATTTGCACGTGCCGAGAACAAGAGATTTCGCAATTGATACACCTCTAACTTACATATTTATATATTGTCTTTGAAAATCTCTATCTTATTTATGAATATTCATTCCTCCAATTTCTCAGGTCTCCTCCTCCAAGCACATGCCCACTATATTCTGGTAGTAGTCTCCCCTTGACACACGCTCATTGCCCACTGGTAGTGGTCTTCATGAAGCATGGAGTATTCTTCAGCCTCAACTTTTTAATTCATTGTTGTCAGGGAAAGCAGTCTCAGCCTAGTTCAAATGGGTTCCAGGTCTGCCTTCCCCTTTATCTACTATGTGAATAGACTTGCTATCTCCTTGTTTCTCAAAAATTAGACTTAAGGACTTAGCTAAGCAGAATTTAAATACCAATTGCACTCCTTAACTAATGTTTTAAGAACATCTGTGCCTTCAGTGCCTAACTGTTCCAACTCCCAGTGGTGTCCTAACCTGACAAGACCTTAGCTCTCAGCCACTCTATCTCATCCACTGTATTGTCCTTTTGCAGGAGGACAATCTTGTCTTGTGTCCTGAATTAGTCTACTTCTGCCAGTAATCCCACCAATCTAGTGTTTCAACCACATCCTCAGATTTCTGAGAAAGAAATACTGAGGTGCAGCACACTGTGCAAAGAAAATACACCTGAGCCATAAAATCCAACGCTTCCCAGAATAAAAAAAAGCATAGAGAGAGGTACTTATACAAACACTTTAGTTTGTCAAAGTCTTTCTCTTTTGGAAAGAAAGCCATTTTTACACACAGACTCACAGACATATATATATACTGAAAGAGCAACTGATAAAGTAATTTTTTTCTGTTGGTGGCAAAAAAGGAAGCCTATGTCTAGTTGCCATTTTCTAAGATCAGCAGATTTATCCCCAGTGAAAGAACATAAATTTCCAACATAAATTTATCTTTAAAAAAATTGCAACTAATAGAAAAACTGAAGGCTAAACTGTAGCTTGACTTAAAGCATAAAAATCCATGGTAGAAAGCACCATAAATTCTATGGGGCAGATATGAGGCTATAATTGATGCATCTGTGAAATCTCAGACTAGAGCAAGTTGCTTTTTATATCCATTTCATTTATTTTGTGAAACGTGAAATATTTGTATTGTATTGTTCTATTGTTCTATGTATTACATTCTATCTTCCTCTTATATTGCTAGCCTTATTCTGACTCAGATGTATTTTACTTGAATGCTGCTAAAACAATTTCTAATAAAAAGAAATAAGAAAATGAACAAGTCCTTCCAAGTCACTTCCACTGAAACTCATCAACTGGAGGTGGGGGGAGAGGAAGAGTGGAAATCCCCCAGAAAAATACAAAAACCTATTAAAAGCTCACCAAGTGTAGTCATCTAAAGTGATTTAGTATGTTTACAGCTAATCTCATATTTTTGAAAAGCCTATAAAATTTATAATAGGACTGTGCTGTCTTATCAGAATTGACAGAAAATGGAGGCATTCTGCCTGCATGCACTAACATCAGTGATTAGACAGGACTTGCTGCCAATTATTATTTTTGACACAAAAATATATTGTTTTATCATCATCTGCCATCATCTCTTTTCTATTTCTCATCCTTGACCTTTCCACATGATGAAAAAAGAGACTGATGTCCAAAAGAATGAACTGTAAGTTGCAAAGTCCAATATTTATCAGTTGTTTTGGATTCCAAACAAGTTATGAAAAGCAACATTACTAAAAACCTATGGAAGTTTTATTTTAGCTTCAACTTAAAAACAATTTCTCAAAGCAATAGAAAAAAGTAGCACCCTCTGATAAAACACAGCACTACTTGAAAGTAATTACAGAAAAAACAAAACATGGTAAATTACCATCATCTTACTAAGCCATGTTCCATCACATCAGTCCTCTTTCTTGTATCCACCTCAGTTTTCCAACAAAAACTACCCAAAATGTCAACAGTTTTATTAGCTTGAAGGTGTGATACTATGACAGACATTTCCTCCAGTAATTTACTGAATGTTTTTCTCTAATTATACCTCAAAAATCACCATGATCTTATTTCAGTCACACCGGCAGTAGTATAACCTGCAGACAAGACTGCCTGTCTGGTAGAATTATTTTCCTAGTAATATGAGTCCTGCTGAAGCCTAAAATAAAAATATTTGACCTTTTCTACAATTCTGTGTCAGTATTGGGTGTTAAAATATGACACAAGCATTATAAATCTAATTCCATGGACTTACACAGGCAAACCTTAAAAGGATCCTGAGATGAATTTACACTATCCACTATCATACCTCTAAGAGAAGAGTTCTTTTCAACTTCTCCAGCCTTTATAGAGAGTGTGCAATGAGCAGAAATTCCTACTGACTGCAAAGGAAGGAAGGATCTGAGCCCTTGAGAAAAGAAAGAAAGCTAAACACATTGGAGGGGAAAGGAGTTGTACAGAGTTAAGGTTAATTGACAGGAAAAACAGACCTGAGCATCTGTAATGCATTTCAGCATGCTTTTGTACTAAGGACTGAAGTTCTTCATGGTCAAATCTACTAACTATTCAGGACATGACCCTGAATGTTACTATGAAACAGCTGTAAATAAAGCAAATCATGAACCAAACCGGTGTGTAATCTGGAAATAGCTCATCAAATTACTCCTCTTTATTACATGTTCTGCACTCCTCAACTAAATTACTTCTACAATACAGCAATGCATATGTAGTCAATGGAGTCAGAATGATTTCGTTTAATTTTCACAGCTAAGATCATTTGAACTTTGTGTGAGAATGGTTGGTAAGCAAAGGGCACATCTTGAGCAACCCAGCGTCTGAGCTTTGAAGCACCCACTGAATAGCACTGTTAGTGTAAGTAGTGAAGCCTTTTGTTAGCGTAAGTAGTGAAGCCTTAGCTGCAGGAAGAAGACGGTCCTGTCCTTGAGACTGAGAACGAAGTAGTAAACAAGTAGTCATGTAGGCAAAAGTGGCACTTTATCTGTGAACTGAGGAAGTGCTGCCAGGCGTGGACCAGTCCTGTTAACCCATTAATTGTCGCTTTGGATTAATTGTCGCTTTGAGACTCGTGGACAGCATCGTTTATCCAATCATAAGATTGTTTATGCCACGTGCACGTGTTAACTGTCTATATAAACTGTGTGAAACTAGCAATAAACGAGAACGATCATGCTCCTGTTGAGGTTGCATCATTACTCCAGGCCCGCACCCCACTCCAACAGAACTTCAGAGTTTTTTTTCCATTTATTTGAGTAAATCAAGGGCTACCCCTTCGCGGGAGTGCAGAGCATCACAGGTCTCTAGGCAGGGCAAGCTACTATTTGCTCAACTTACACACTCTGTCAAATAAGAATACTATTAATTCCTATCTTTCTATCAAGTGTGCAATCAGTACATAAGCTGATGACTCAGAAGCAGAAGAGGTAAGAGCTCTCAAGGCTCAGAATATTCCTGCATTACCTTTGTGTCTTAAAAACCACAGTTGTCTCAGTATGTGCTGAAAATAAAGGGTGAAGCTTTAATTTGCATTTTGAAATTTATGCTTCTATATGCTTTAAAATCTGTGTATTCCATGTAGAAAACTTCTTATAAAGGTACTAGAATGCAAAAGACTAATGGAATTATTTTAGTATTTATTTGTATCTTCTATACTAAATTTTTAACAAATTAATTCAAGAGTACTAATGTCCAGGGTATTGTGGGTTTGGAAATATCTTTGAATTACACTATGCACAAATACTGATTTTCGATGCACTGAGTACAAACTGATATAAATACATATACACATGTTTTTTAATGGTTTTTTGCAAGTTTTTATCAATCTGAGATAAGAGAACAAGGGAAAAGGGAGGAATCCTTACAGATGTGACAAGCATTTATTCCTCCTTGAAGAGTGGTAATCCTCTGAGAGGATGAGAGAGTCCTCCTTTTGCTATTTCAGGTTCTTAGCTCTGCTGGTTTTAGGTTTTCTTGTTCGGTTGGTTTTGGGTTTTTTTGTTCCAGAAGCTGTTAATGGCCGCTTCCAGCTAGTGCTGGAATCTAATGTCCTAGTAACCAATTATTCTTCTCTTAATTCTAGTATCAATTGTCATAATTTCTGAACTAAATAAACAACATCATATTGAGCAAATAAACTGTTGTAGTTACAAAATTCTAAGCCGACAGAGATGTTCTTTGTATAAAGTAATCACTGTGAGTCAACAACATTTCTTCAGTTTTAAACTGCACCTGTATGTCTTCAGTACAAAAAAGACATAGAGA
>VZTY01020003.1:0-93558 GCA_013400935.1 Turnix velox
TATGATTTCCCTGTGGAGGCCTAAGAAGAGTTCAGGATTCTCAAGTTTCATGAATCTGCTGTGGGCAAGGATTTGTATGAAGCAAAGTTGCTAAGTTGCCAGAAGATCAACTGGTTTAAGACATTGCCAGGCCTAAAGAGAAATTTTCCATGGTAAGAAACAGATAGAAGCTGATGCTCACAGGCAGGATTTCTTTGTTCACCTTAAATGCTTCTGTGGTCATGATCAGTGATTCAATAGCTTTCAAAATATTCCAAAATAAATAACAAAAAACCCAGAAGAAATTGACTTGTAATGAATGTGTCAAAACTTGATAGTGAAAAACAATTTTTACATTTTATCAGTAATTTAAATCCACAGACACTGATGCAGAATTAATTAAGAGCTATTGCAGACTGCTAAATTACTTCCTCCTCCTGATTGATCAGTTGGAATTTCTAAGAAGGTTAATCAATGAGAAAGCATTTATTTTGGTTATTAAAACCATGCATGTAGGAAAGGACATAGGTTCTTATTTTTCCAAGTGATTGCTTTCCATATGAGATAGCCTAATTTCAGTCAGCAATAAACATTTTTGGTGCATATTCTATCTAAATCTATGTATGGGGCTATTTTTTTGTAGTCCTAAAAGAAGGTTGACTTCATCAACATGGCCAAAAAATGGCTATTTGGTTTGACCTTACTAAATACAAATTTTAGAGTGTAGACTTCAGGACAGAGTAAGATGTTCAAGGTTTTTTGTTAAGGATCTTAAAGTTACATAGCAAGTCAACAAACTTAAGCTTCTCAAATCCCTTTTGGCAAACAAAATTTAAGTATTCTGAGAAATTTACCATAAAATCTCCCCAGAAATGCCTCTGTTGTTCTCAGAGGCCCACTGCAATGTGTATTATTAAGTTCTTTGGCAATATGGTACTGGAGGTTTGGTGTTTTTTATTGTCCTGCTGTGGTGAAATAAACCCTAAAAATTTGTGCCTCTTTTTTAATTGGATTCATCCAGCATCTTTGGAATTCTTCATTGTCTTTTATATCTATCTCCTGTGTCCTTCAGCTGATGTTATAGTCTAAAATCTATAGAAGATAAAGGGACAAAAGACACAAAAGTATGTATTAATATCAAATGACCTGTCATGTGTCTAATGATTTTCAATTTATTTCAATTCTTTAGTGATGCAAGTTTCTTGAGAGTGTCCCCACATTGCTTGGAGCAGCATTCCTTTTATTCAACAAGATACTTAAGCTAGTACCAGATTTCCACTTTGACATTTCTTCATTAACTCCAAATTAAGAAATGTTAAATTTGTTTGCTGATTGAAGAAGTCATTTGATCTTAACATTTCAGCCCTAAACAACATTAGCTGCATATAATCACATCTTTCACAAAAGTTTTGAGAACCTGAGGCGTGCATGTTGCAAAACAGCTGCTCTTGGGAACAGCAGCACATACCCAAGTGACACTCCAGACCTCATATTCCCTGTAGTTTTGACTCCATCTCAAAAGTGAATCTACAGAAACAGATCCTAATACTGGAAGAGCAGATGCTAAATCAATCAGATTCAGTGATCAGATTCAAGGCTGGAGATGAGTTGACATTAAGAATGATCTAAAATGGCATTAACTCTTCTCTGAATACTAATGTTTCATTCAAGCCAATTAGCAGTGTCTGGCTCCAAATTCTGCCCATTTTCTCCCCTCCTTTCATCATATGTACTTTCATTATTTCAGGTTGATCTTGTCAGTTTAAAAACCTTGTTAAATAATCTAAGAGAAGAGTAAGGTAGATATTGCTTTTTCTAACCTCTCTTCTTCTCCTGATATGCACTACTCCATATTAATCTATAATGAACATCTTTATAACACTTCCTTCAAACTAATCATAAGCAAGGTAGGTAATATTAGAAAATCAAAAGAGAAGCAGAGGATTCTGTAGCATAAACTCAAGTAGGTAGCACAAAGGCCTTTGTATCTTTTATTATTTTTAGTTATCTTTTTTTCTTGTCTTCCCATGTCTGGAACAAAAGATCCAGAAGTGCCACCAGCAGCACATTATTATCTCTTTTTGGGTTTACTCTAATGCAGGTTGGCAAGATGGGTATCTTTTATTATCTTGCTTAGAGACTGTAAAGAGAACATCTGTCTCCAACACACAAAACCCAGCATTGCTCCCTGCCTGAAGAAGTCTTTGAAAATTGACAACTTGTCAAACTAATCAGATTGCTTGGGATTTTACTGAGATCTGATGTATTCTCACAAAGGGAACTTCTTGTCTGTCTTTCCAGAAGCAAAAAGTCTTTCACCAGCATTCCACCACGTAACTAACTCTTCTTGGCAACGCTGCTTCTGATTCCATTTCTCAGCTTTTTTTCATTTCCTTTTGTCCTCCCTGCATTTTAACAGTGTATTTGAAAAAAAATGCTAATTTTTAGTTCCCAAACTCTCTAGCAGTGTGCTTGCAATTTCTGTACTGATTCATTCCTTTTCCATATTATATTCCTGTAAGATTTCAGAAAGAAAATGGAGCTGGAAAATGTACAAATCTATAGACAAATACTCAGTCCTAATGAGAATTTTGCAGGATAAAAGCTGTCTGCTTGCAGCTTGAAAGTTTCTCTAACTTTCTGCATTTGTGGTAACAGGTTTTCAAAATTACTTTGCATTGTCCACCCACAGATTTTAAGAAATAATTACAGCATAAAATGAAAGTTTCCTCTTAAATTCAAAAAAGGACAATCTGTTGCTTTTTTTTATTTGGGGATCAAATTCCTAACAAGATGATAATAAATACAGAAAGACTTTCAGTCAACTTCAAAAGAAGCAAGTTCTCTGCAATTTATGGATAAAATAAGGAAATATCCATTAATTTCATTTGAACTTATCCTGATACTCATCAGCTGAAGCTTTGGCTCGGTAACTGTATCCCTGTAGAGTGTGATCATATGAACAATAACAAATCAGGCTTTAACAAAGGCATACAGTCAGACACAAGCACTACATGCTGTTCTAACCACCAAGCAGGTATCTCTCAATGGCACTGCCAATTAAGAAGCAATGTAAACCTTACTATGTTAATTATACATGAGAATTTACAAAGGACCTCCAGCAAGACATTCGTCTCTCTCAGAGATGCTTTCTGAAAGAGTAGTGGAGAATGTGATACTTCTGTACACTTCCCAGAAAGTCTCCAAGTTAACAAATCCCCCTTTCATCATTTCTTTGGAATGTAAAGTTCCCCCAAAAAAGGAGGATTTGGCAAAGGTTGCAGATTGTTCAATGTTTCCTTCTGCTGCTCTTTGGAAAGGCAAGCACAGCTGGTGAATCAAGGTAAAACTGCATTTTGCCCATCAGGTTCCCTTCCAGATCCATCATTCCTCCACAGAGCTGTATCATTATCCCAGGAAGGGGCCCTTCTGCAGAGAACCCATGGCCTGTGTGTGCTTTTTGTGCTCTCTCCAGTGAGACAAGTACCATCCAGCAGGGTTTAACACTGCCATTTTCGAAGAGAACCTGTAATTATCTTCCAAAGGCGACACTTCAGTCTGTTTAACTGATGAAAGGCCAAAGACTCTCAATTGCACAAAGTGACAGAACGTAGACAGCCAGGGAAATATCTCGTCAGCATTGATTCACATAAAGACACAGCATTTAATGATGTTTGCACAGTTCTGCAGTTTCATGTCCTTCTGTGACTCGGGCTCTGCATAAGGATCCCACTTATTTAATCGGGTTTTAGTCAATTCACTCCATTAATTTACAGATAAACATCCAAAGTAAGTCTTACCATTTTCTCATATTGATAAGGAACCTTTAATGCTTGGGACTGCTCTTACAGTCCCACTGCTCTTACAATCAGCAGTGGGTAATGGAGATGAGAAGTCTGTTAGAGGTGATTAGTATTTAGCAGGATCTTCTTTATTAATAGACAATTGAAATACTAATTCCAGGAGCACACAACAGTACATTCTCTGCCTTATGATAGCACATAAATCACATCAGGTTTAAGCAACCCCCTTATGAAGACAGGCTGAAGGATTTGGGGTTGTTCAGCCTAGAGAAGAGAAGGCTCAGGGAGGACCTCAGAGTAACTTATCAATCCCTGAGGGGGTCCTACAGAAAGGCAGGGAAAGGACTTTTTAATAAGATATATGATGGGAGGACCAGAAATAATGGATGTAAATTGGAAGGGGGTAGATGCAGGCTTGACATAAGAAAGAAATTCTTTACAGTGAGGGTGGTGAAACACTGGAACAGGTTGCCCAGAGAGGTTGTGGATGCCCCCTCTCTGGAGGTGTTTAAGGCCAGGCTGGACAAGGCACTGAGCAGCCTGTTGTAGTGGGAGGTGTCCCTGCCTATGGCAGGGGGGTTGGAACTCAATGATCTTTAAGGTCCCTTCCAACCCGAACTATTCTATGATTCTATAAGTCTTTGCCTTTGAAAACAAACAAAAGAAGTTTTCCAGACTACTGAAATATATCTCCTTCCTACAGCAGAAAATACTTTGAGCCTTACAGCAACAACATGGCATTTTAATGAGTAGAATAAGAACAGTTGCCCAAAGAGGTGGCAGATGCCCCATCTCTGAAAATGTTCAAGGTCAGGTTGGACAGAGCTCTGAGCAACATGATCTAATTGAAGATGTTTCTGTGCATTGCAAGGGAGATTGGTCTGGATGGCCTTTAAAGGTCCCTTCCAATCAAAACTGTTATAAGATTCTATGAGTAAATGGGGTTTGCCCTAAAAGTATTGCCTCAGCATAGACATATTTTACACAATGGAATTTTCTCAGATGGCATCTAATCAAATTGGAAATGGGGACCAAAGCAACACAGTGAGTTTCAAAGATAGAACTTGAGTATTCACTTAACATAACACATATTTGCTTATACAAATATGCCAAAATTTTTATTGATGCTAATGAAAAAAAACACCCCTGTCTGCAATACCCGTGGAATCACATCTCATATTTCACCCTTGATAAAGCAGGTATAACAATAACCAGTGTCAGCTGCATCAAAAAACAGTAATCATTGGTGATACAAGTTTCCACAGCCCTGGACAAATGAAAAATTAGTTCCTGTGCTTGTTAATTATCCATGAAGGGTCCTAAAACATAAAGTTTGACATCTGTACATCTGTACATTTCTATAACATCCCTAAGTGTACATTCATAAAAGCAGCAAAAACTACCATTTCTATACTTTTGGGCTGTAGTCGTGCCCCATCAGCACTCTTCCCCTTTTCTTATTTACAGTCTGTAGAGGAGAAACTGAATTAAGGAAGGACACAAACAGGGAGGATGAGATTCATCTGACCAATCGTATCCACCTAAGGAAGTCCAAATATTCTCTTTCTCATCTACAGGTAAGAATTTAAACTGAAGCAAATTAATTATGGACTAGAAAAGGCTATTTCTTTACACTGCTTGCAAAGTTTTTGGAGACAACTCTCTCACATGGAATTATTATCACAGAAACTAGAGTTTCTCTACAAGAAAGCGTGACCAACAGTCCTAATCTCCCTAGCAAATGAGACTGCATTGGCAAATACACTCCAGAAGGAATGTTACTCACCTAACCATAAGGAAAAGACTGAAGCACAAATCTGGGCACTCAAAGGGCATTAGAACACCATATTCACTGAAGATCCACACTGTTCAGTAAAAAAAAATTACATCTTGTAGAAATTCTACTGATTTGTGAATCCAAGCAGCTCAGCCTGACATGTCTTCTTCAAAAAATCACAGAAAACTACAACTTATGAAAGTAATTTTGTAAATACTAAAGTTTAATTTGACATAAACATCACTGGAGTTTTCACTAGCAACCTTTTGTGTTTGTTTCTTCACAATAATGTTAACATATTTCTATGTCTATATTTTAGCTTTTTTGACAGATTTTTAACTTCAGCTCTGAACCAATCAAGACCTTTTTGTTTCCCAGAATTTAGAAAATAAGTGAGTGTATAAAACAAGCTGGAGTAATTATGTTTCCCAACAATACAGTTCCCCTCCAGGGACTCATATGTCCACCATTATGAAATATCAAATCACAGTAACATTTATCTGTAGGAGATGAAGCCTTATAGCATCAGTTCTCACTTCAGAAATCAATAAGACACTATGATGTTTAATATTTTACTGCTTTTCCTAGTAGTGACTTTCTCTGCTTTGAATGCATCATGAGCTTTCAGTAAATCACAAAGTCCAGATAAGCCAAGAGAGGATTAAATGCAATATTTTGGTCTCTGTTACCACAGCCTTCATATAAGCTCTAGGAGAAGACAGTTTATCAAGGTCTTGCCTACTAGGTGGCAAATCAAGGTTTGCAGTTCTTACACCTTCAAAATATACTTCCTCTTCAAAATATGTTTACTGGAAGGAAGAACTTTCTGGTTATCTGATGTTTGTTGTTAAAGAGATCATTAATGTGCTAAAGTCATTGTTAATGGGATTTACTGTTTAACCAATTTAGTACTGCCATCCCACTTCTGTTGTCTGTCCTCATGACAGATTTAGGTTTTGGAATATATTCAGTTAGACTTAGTGTTGAAAAAATAGAAAATAAAATATTTTTTTAAATAACCTATAGGTTATAAAACTGAGTTCCTCAATTTCTAACTGGGAAAAAGCAATGCAGAATTACCTTCACTATACCAACAGAAAATATATCATTTCCTGACACTTCCCTTCTCCACCATGAAGACTACATTACTCAAGTCAATCAGCATGTGTTGTGCCTCCTTGTCTTTCTGATAAGCAAGGAAGAGAATATCAGGGTCCCAGTTTGTCAATTCCAGATTTTCAACTGCTCACTGTAGCCAATTACACTTGCTGTTTCACAGTCTTCAGAAATCACTTGGGTGCTAATCTACAGCTAAACCATCACCAAGACCTTTCCTCTCTGACACAACCAAAATTAATTTGTGGTTTGTTCTCACCCATCTGAAGCCCATCTTGCTAAGATTTATGGATACAGCCCTGAGTCTGCTTTCATTCTAAGCTAAAAATCCTAAACCTAATCATAAAATCTTTATAAATCTTTTAAAACCTTTATACCTGCAGTGGAAAGTTAATAAAGAATCATTTATTGATCAATTATAAAAGATAAAGCACAAGGATCAAATAAAGATGGGCAAAATAAATCAATTTCTGCTGCATTTTCTTCTTTTTATTTCAGCTTTTTGGATTGATCTTGACTATTTCAAGTCTCATCTTACTCTCCTCACACACCAATTAACTGGTACTTCTACCCCAATCCAGTTCTGCTGTTTATCTCCTTGTGTAGTTTCTTCTCTGTTTTCAGTCTGTGCTTCTGGCTTCTCTTTTGTGATTCTTCTTCCCCCTTTACAACAGTTTGCCTAAAATCATAACACCCCTGAGGCAAATTTTAATTATATTTAAATTGACATTGATATTTAAAATCACTGTTCTGTAAAGATCAGGTGTTCTGTCATTCTGCTACAGGATTCTCTAATTACTGAGCACTGATGCTGAAAAAATACCTCTCTTGTATGACTTCTAATTTTGTAAAAATAAAACTACAGGTTAAATTCATCTTGAGAACAAAGGACACAGCTCAATATTTTTTCTGTAATTTCTTTAATTAGCTTTTTATTGTTGTTTCAATTGTCTGAATGTTCTTCAGCCCTGTAATGATAATGCTGCTCCTTGACTCCCCTGAACAGAAGGTAAACAAATTACCTGAAGGTCTCTAGCGTTGTAAAGACTTGTTTTTTCCCAGAACTCAGATTTTTCCTTTAATTAAGCAACATTCAAGGTTTGCCCTTTTATATAAGACTGTAAAAATTAAACATGAGTTGCTTCAGTGATAACAACTTTGATTTTTTTGCAATCATTAGCAGCTTGTGATATTAAGGGATTTCAGAAACCACTGAAATCATTCAATGTCATTTCCACAGGAGTGAAAAGTATTGTGCTCTATAATACATCGTTTTATAAGCTCATACTAGACACAGAAAAAAAAATTACTCATGTCTGCATTAAGGAGAACATGACATTTCTCATTTCTATTCCCTAAAATAAACAGAAATATCCAAATGACAATATTAACTTCATCTCCCCCATATCCACTCTGTAACGTTATTTTGAGCAATCTGAAAAATACAAATGGTATAAGACAGAAATCCAGTCCTCAGGCTGCAGAATATCCATTTGTCTGTTATCATAGCCACCAGAAGAGGAAAAAATATTCAAAAAAAAAAAAAGAGGAGAGAAAGAACAAAAAACAGAGCAAAAAAAACTGCAGAGAAAAAATGAGCTAGTAATACTTGTTTTGTTGTGGTTTTGAACATGGAGATCAGTTCTACCTCCCCCACCTCCAACCATGAAGGATGGCATAAAGTCCTTTAGGCTAATTTGGGGCAGTCTGACCAATCTCCAGGTGTCACAGTGCAGCACAGCATGTCCAGCTCACAGGGAGACAGCAATCACAGCCTGGCTAGGAGAGGGAAGGATAAAAACATAAAAATATCAGCTAACTTACAACTCACTTGATACTTATAAAACCTGTCCTCTACACACTGCTTTATTTTTTCCTTTTTCACTGAAATATTGTCTTTATCTAAGGACACTCACAATTAGCATGGAGACTTTTTTTTGGTGTCCAGAACATGGCCTCAAGAGCAACTCCCCAGGGTCTGACATGCAAATCAATTAGTGTACAGCAGTGCAGCCTTCTCTAATTTCCTTCATCTCTGCCATAGCTTGATGGCCCATGGCACATTCAGAGAGCTTGATTTGCTATTAGCTAAGATGCTATCATGCAAGCAGACCCAGACAGGATTAACTTTTTTTCTTTGAATATGATGCTGCTGTGGATGCCCTGTGGATGTTTTCATCCCTTCCAATTCAAAAGGCTGAATCCCTGCTGAATGCTCCTTGCTTGTGTTTGTGTGCACACTTTTGCTCTGTGGTTGTCTGTTGCCTTTCCAGACCATAACATCTGTTCAATATGTTTTCCTGCTCTGCCCACACAGTGAAACAAGTCAGAGAAAGAGCAGGATTGAAAATCAAAATCCTCAGCAGGAGGTAACCCTGCCTCTCAAATGATAAAACATTCCACAGGTAGTACCAGTGGTTTACAATGCATCCAGTGGCTCAATGCACTTCATTAACTTGCAGTTGCAAATTGCTGCAAGTTTTTAATATTTCCATTATGGGAATAAATTTTCCATGCCTTGGGAGCAGAACTTCTTGCTGGGAGGCACCTTGGGTCAGATTTCCTAGACATACAACAGGTGATACATATACATGCTTAAGAAGACCCTACACAAGAGTAACTCATTCCAGTTGAGCCAACTGTAGATGAAAACCAAATCAGTTGTGATTGGTACAATCTTTATAAATCAGTGAGGAAGGGCATGAAAGGATACTTCCTTCCTGAAAAAACTGCTATCTGGCCAAAAGGATTTTACAGATTCCATTCTCAATGGATAAGGGAAAATAGACTGATATAAATGATGCCCACACCTACCAGGATGATGAAATGAAATAAAAAATTAACATTATGTTTTGCAAGCAGACAGGAGCCTGTTATTTCTATATGTTCCCTTTTTAAAAGTTTGTCAATTTGGAAGATTTATCAAATAGATAAAAGAATTTGTATCTATACTTGAATGCATCAGAGCTGGAGCTTCTCAAAGTGAGTAACACCTTGCGAGAGGTGCAAAAAGGTTGCTGGTCACTACATCCACAAAAAAAGATGAGCATAAAGGAACAAGGTTGTAGAGAAATTTTAAGGGATCCTTTTTTCCCTGCAGCTGAAGAAATAGCACTGAAGGGACTGAAAGTGTGTGAAAGGAACCCTCCACTCTGGCAGTGCCTATTTTCCAGCAGGCACAGAGAAACCCCACATTTTTAGTTTAGATAAGACAAATTTCTTTTATAAGCTTGATTTAAGCAAAATATTTTGGATTCAGCATTTAATAGAGAGGATCCACAAAGTGACCTGAAGGGTTGTTTATGGGGAATGCTGTAAAAATGAACCTGTTACCAGCATGTCTTGTCAGGGATTTATACTTTCTTGCATGCAGCTCTAAATGGACTGCAGAGGCAATATATATATATATGGCATGCAGTTCACTTGGACCTATGACATAGCAATGGTTCAGCAGAAGCACAAGCACTGACACATCAGTCTTCATTTGGAAAACCTGGGGAAAATTGAAAGGTGTCCAGAATCTTCTTATCTTTGACTTATCTTGGGTTTTCAGAGTCCCCTGCCTCTAGTATGCTGTGGGCTGCTGTGAAATACTTCCCTCACAAAACTGATTGTGGGGCAAAGAAGACAGTTACAGACAGATTCTGAGCAATTGCCAAGGACTTGCTTACACAATTTATTTGCTGATCACAAATGTTTCCTGATGGCTTTTACTGTAGGGCTTCAATTTTATCAAGGCCATTACAACTGTGTATAAAAAAATGACTTTGAAAAATATCATAGCCCTGAGTTCCATCCCATTATTCTAAAGAGTAGATATTGCAACAATTCTCACTGAGATAAAAAAGAAGTTTAACACTTTTTATGCTTTGTATTTCCATGTCTGTCCTTTTTAGACAGCAGGATTTTCCCTTGCACTGACTTAAAAGTTAGTCAGATCACTATTAAAGTTTTTAATTCATAACATAGCAGACTTCTGAAGATGCAGAAGTCCATCTAATTCATGTTGATATAAACATTGCTCCATGCAAACACGCTGCTTACAGCAAGTACATGAAAACTTGGTTCCATCACCACTTACCACCTTCCCCATCCATTTACCCGATCCTTACTCAAATACATCAAAAAGTTGCCAGAAACATTTGCTAATGTTAGATGCAATTTGTAAACATGGGAAATTCCTCAGATGTGGTAAGACATCTTCTAATTATGCAGTTATTTACTACTATTTATTTAATTTTATATAATGGAATGGAATTCTGTAGTTTCCAAGCTGTCTTTCAGTAATGAAGCAATCAGCAGTAAAATGTTTATGTGACCATGCTAAGTACCAGAGAGCACAGAAACAACTGGAAAAATACTCTTTTCTAGGCACTGCAGCCACTGTGAAAATCCATTCTTCAGATAGCATGCAGTACTAGCATACAAGTAGGAACAATGTCCAAGGCACTTCACAGGAATAACTTGACACTCTGAGGTCTCAATGGAACTGCTGGAAGAAAAGCTCCCCTGCTGAACTGAACACAGCTCTCAGCTAAATAATAAATCAGAGCACACAGTCAAGCATCTTGCAAAATCTCATGTCATTCCCACATCTCTGCCACTTCATGTCATTCCTACTACTTCTAATCCATGGCCAGTAGTTGATGTAGATGCAATTGCAGCTGAGACCACAATTAAGGCATCTCAACAGAAGCATTTAAAAAGCATTACTAGGAATTTCACTAGCAATTCATAAGGCTATCCAAAGTATAACTAAGTGGTGAGAGAAAGAAAGAAAAGAAAAAAGAAAAAAAAAAGCACAGTACACAGTATTGTTATTGTGTTATGATTTGGATAAGAGCTGAGAAGCACAAAGTTAATGAGCCTTTTATACCAACTTTTGCAAGCCTCTAAAGTTCAAACCTGTTGTAAAGAGTGTCTTTTACACAAAAATACACACATACATGCATACATATGTATATATATAAATGCTACTCTGAACCATAGTTCAGATTCTCTGTTGAGAATTTCTCATAGTTAAGGTGCCAACAATCTGGCAAGATTGAAGACCCATGTAAACTCCTTTAATGCTACCGTAGAAAGCCTGGACTTGTGTCATACCCTCATCCCTTCCTTATCCTGAGAGTGCAGTTTTTAATAATAGGGTAAAAAAATAAATGGCACTAATATTCCTGTACAAATTATCCCCACGTGTTTTCAGCATCACTTAGTTAGAAAATAACAAATCCCTAACACAAAGACCAATGGAGTCTCCTACATGAAGAGACTTTGCTGTAGCTCAACCTAAATTTCATATCTGTAGCTAAACAAAGTGAATATGGATGAAGCATCCCTAAGCAGAAAATACTCAGACTGCAGGCAGAAATACCTGGTTAGAAATACTGTACCCCTTTAACACAGTATTTCATCAAGAAACTAATGGAAGCTCTAAGACTAGGATACATCAGACAACCACATGAATATAATTCTATTTAATGCTTCCCTGATGCTGATTATTATATTCACTGTTACAATATTTTCACCTTTTTTTAATTCTGAGTCTTACTAGAGACTTTGATTCAAGGGAAAAAAAACATCACTAATACTATTACATGGTTAATGCTAAATCCGTGCTTAACTCTGCAGAGAGCCAGGAATGTGCCTGCAGCCATAAAGCCATAGGCTTTACCTATAATACAGCAGTGAACATCTATGTGAATGTATCTTCTGTGATTCTATTGCATATACAGACAAATCTTTTATGAAATAATAGACCACTTAAAAGCATAGAAGCCTCCATTAAAAGGTTAAAGCACTTAAATCAAAAAGTTAGAGGACCTTGTATCAGTACCACTCTCCCAGCTACAATGGCATGTGATCATAGTTATGCTGTAATTCAATGTAGTTTGTTATATTAATCTTTCCTCATTTTCATCCTCTGTAATCATGTCCTTAGCATATTCTTAGTGTATGTAAAGATTGGCTGCAGCAAGCTTCAGAAATATGATGTGAGTCAAAAATTAGGACTTGGTGGTGGTAATATACAGGGCATAGAGAAAATACATATAAAAAATAGAAGGAATAGAAAATTATAATTGAGGGTAAAATTGTATCATCTGAATTCTTACTTGTGGAGAAAAAACAGAAATATATTCTTAATGAAAACTTTTTCAGATTACAGCCTTAAATTTGAAGTTACTGCAATGTACATTCATTAAACACACACATTTACAGTCTTAAACTACACCTAAGAAGTCAGGACTATATTTAGATGTGTCACCATCTTTTTGCAGGGACTGAAGCCCATGAGAAGTGTCATTAGATTAAATATTCTTCCTAGAATTGCAAAATGCCATTGACCAGTCCTTTGACTTCCATTCCTTTCCATTGCTTGTGAAAAGAATGTCTTTAAGATGCTCTTCAGTTATTACTTCTGGCATATAGCCACTGCAATTACACAGTTTTGAGAGGGGAAAAAAAGAAAAAAAAAAGAATAGCTGGGATGCTGAGATAGAAAGACCTTACTGCTGACCTACTGGGACGTGAGATGTCATGAATGCTGTGGAAGAAAATCCATTTTGAAAAAGTTAAGGAAATGTTTAGCTGGACCATACAGTTTACACATGTCAGTATCTTCTATGTTGCTAAAGAATAATTCTGTTTGAAAATATTTGCCACTAGGATTTCAACTCAATCTGTTTTTATCACCTTGGGAACAGGTAAACATGCTCCCCTAGCCTTCTCTGTTCATTCACATTATTTTTTTTAAAGACCTGGTTAAAGATAAACGTATCCTGACAACTCCAGAATACATGTAAACTCCTAAAAATAAATAAATAAATAAAACCACAGAGAGGAAAAACATGTGAGAAGGGGCAAAAAAAAAAAGCCAGAACAAACATCAAGGGTGATTGCTCACTGCCTGCTCAGCAGCAAGAGAGTTCCTGACGCCCACTCCTATGCCATCTACCCAAAAAACAAAATTATAGCTCCATAGTGCTCTGACTCAGACAAGGTACTTGGGGAATAGCCACTGAATTTAGCAGCAGAGGCTGTCTGCTTAGTACTTCACACTGGACTGAGCATTAGTGAGTCACTGCTGCTGTACCACACACCAATTTGGAGACAGAATAAAAAAGTAAAGTAGAAGAAATCCAGCCAGAGCCAGCATGCAAGCAGAAATTGAAGCTGAAGCCTTATGTAAGGGTAGTCAGTACAAGTGGGCAAGACCTACAGCTTCTCTGTGATCTTTTTTGGGTTTGGCAAGTGTTCTCTAATAGCTCTTTGGCAGGGGCAGAGAAATCCCCTTCATAATGAATATTCAACCTGCTGCGTTCTGTAATAGGTCACGCCACAGACATATTTGAACAAATGCTCCTGAAATAGAACCACTAATGAATTTTAGGCTTGTTAACTACATTGCATCTGCTTTTGTAGCAATGTCAGAGATAGATTTAATGAAGATTAGTAATGGAATAATCTAGAAGAAAACACCATTGTCCCAACATCAGGTGACCCACAGAACACTGTACTGACCACACTGCTCCAGGACAATTCTTTTCAGTCCAGCAATCCAGTTCCTTTCAGCCTTCTTCCAGCTTCCTGCATTAGTAAGTCCACATCTTCACAGAAACCTTTTCCCCTGTACTAATTCATAAATCAACAACTTCCTATCTTTGGTCTGGAGAATCAAACAGAATCACACAATGTTAAAGGTTGGGAGAGAAATTCAGAGATCATCTAGTCCAAAATCCCCTGCCAAAACAGGGTCAACATGGAGCCAGGAGGCTGCACTAGAGACTCAGGTTCAAGGAATAGTACAAACTATGTTGTTCTGTTTTGTTCTAGAACTTAAATGTGAAAAAAAAGTCTAATAACTTCATCAATTATTTTAACACCACACGAAAAGTAGCAATAGATGAACAATTAGATTTTCCATAATTATACCTGTCACATTTGCATAAAGCAAAATTTATTGCCTAGGGGCAGCTCTAATTACAATCAAGTGGTGAATGATTGAAGTCTAATAGGAAATAGTGAATTGAAAATATATTAAATCCCCAAATAATTCTATTTAAAAAGCAATCTGTGTTTCAGGGTGTACTGAACTTTAAGACTGGCAGAACTTCTCTTGTTATTAAAAAATGAAAAATGGGAAATGGATCGAGGATGTGATTGTTAACTAAACATAAGCAAGGTGTTAAAAACTCACACAATGTATTTCTTTCAACCTGTAAGGAATTAATTTGATGCTGGACTGAAAAGAATAGGATAAAACAAAACAAACTGACCAAACAAAAAGAAAATAAAGGAAACAAACCAATCACAACATCCAAAATCGCAGTAGTAATTCAAACTGCTCTTTATGGAAATAACAGTTGATTATATTTTCTCATGCCTAAACTAGACATCTCCACACTTTGTCTTGTACATGTATTATATTCTCTTGAATACGTATTGTATTCTCTACTCAGTTATAACAGTGGCTTCTAAATGATTTCTAACTGTGAGACCATTTCCAAAACATTGAAAATATTGAATAAATATTGAAAATCTATATTTCAGAAATTGAAATACTGAAAAAACTATTTCAAAAATCCACATTGAAAACCAGTTAATTTCTCTGGTAGTTACACTGTGATGTAAGCTGCTGAAACAAACTTGTGGATTCATTCCCATCCCTTGGGAACTGATGCTGTACAATTTTGTTTGATGATGATCATGTCCATCAACTTGGAAGAACAAATTGACTGGGTTTCTGTTTGCAAAATATTAGAAGAATTTTGCACATACAGTGTGGAAGGTACAAAAGATATCATTTATAAAGGGCAAAAATAAACCAGTATTAAAAAAAAAAAACCCAAACAACAGAAATTAAGTGCCTAGACGGTAGTAAAAATGCAAATTTGGAAAAACCTTATTTACTAACTCTGCTGGCATCAAAGGTTTCAAGATTCTAAGTAGAATAACCTGTATGTAACTGCATGTCTGACTTTTGGGCATCAGTAGAGGTGCAAGAGCAGTTATTTCCAGTCCAAATATCTATCATGAATGCTTAATTCAGAGGTTCCATTCCTGGTACACATTCTGAACAACTGCCATATTTTTTTTTGAGATGTCCTGCATTGTTAAGGAGATGGCAATGATGTCCAAATTTATACAAAAAACATGGGAGAAAATTTTACTCTTATCCAGCTGAGTAATAAAAAAGCTAAGATCTATACCTCATATCAGCAATGGTAGGATGAAGGAACAGTCAAGGAAGAACAGTGTAATTATTTTCAGTCCAGCTTGTAATTAGGTGAACAGACTACCCTTTTCAGTGGTCAGATACAAACATAAACCTTCTTAGATTGAAGATAAATTTAATCTCACATCTCTATTCTCACAGAGAGCCATTTCAGTCATGGAACCTTCTTCAAAATACATTAAGAAAGAACAACTTAGCAAAAACACAAACACAAAACAAAACAAATACCAAATCCACAACATATCAGAAGATTTAAGACTTTGATTCAAAAAAAATTAAGGTGTCACCTACCAATATTGACCTAAATAGCAGTGCTCTAGAGGATTTCAGTTATATCTATGTAAGACATCCTGTGCTTAGCACAGTCTTTCAGCTCTACTCTTCTCACGGCTGTAACCTAAAGGTAGAATCCAGACCCACATCCAATGATTCCATGTTCCTGCTTCTACCAGGACAGTTCAGTGTGCTAAAATCAGGCATATTTTGGACACTTTCCAGTCTTTGGTGCTAGTGCAGTGAGCATTTCCTTCCCTTTGAACACTAAGAGCAGACACATAAACATATTTGTAGACACACCACTGGGGACTACTTCTACTTGCATGTGAGTTCATGAATCAAACACAAATAAATCTGAGCCGAGCCCTTTAGGAATTTAGTTGAAGAGCATCAATTTGTATCTGCTAAGCAGATGCATAAAAGGGAGTGAAAAATGCTCCCAGAAAGTCCTTGGACTTTGAAGAAACTGTGTTTTCATCACATTGACACATCATAAGATATGTCATCACCTTGTTTCCTTGAAGCTTCCTCATCAAAGGTAACCTTTTAACTCAACAGAAGTATTAACATAAAATACTTGTGAAACACTTCAGCCTGTACTGATTAATAAATGAGCTTTTTAAGGTGAAGCTCATATTTGTTTATGAGCAGATTTACAGGTGAATTATAGAAAGTTAGAAATAGCAGTTTATACCTTCAGAAAATAGCACAAAACAGTTTATCACACTGCTTTACTTCAGCATTTCCTGCTTTCTGAGCCTTTCCACAGAGACTTCTGATGCAAGGAAGTTGCTGGGGAATTTTGCCTTTTGTACTAACTACTACATCAAAAGTCAATGTTGCACAGAAAGCTGACAGGAGCTTTCTAAAGGAGAGACATTTAACATAGAAATTCCACTAGAAAGCCCAGAAGGTGTGACAAAGATGGCAGGTGGACACCTTAAAATGGTAAGAAAGAAAAATCTATGAAAAAATCATGCCAGGTGTACAGGCTACCAGAGTAATTTTCATACTTTCATGATAACAGAAATTCAGTATTTCTTTGCAATTAGCTCTGCAGCAAGCTTTTTCCAAGAATTCAAGCCTGCTTATCTCATTCCTTTAATGCTTTCTTGGAAGAGCCCCAATTTATCTCCATTCTTTTATGAGCCTCCAAATTATTTGCTCACCTGAAATGATGGGATACAGGAAAATCTAAAATATTAAAGGAAACAATCTGTTATATTACTGAACCCTTAATGTTGTCCAGTCCTGTGGTCCATTTACGGATACTACAGCTATATAATAAGCATTATGGTCATTGTGGTGGCTACAACACTCAGAAAACAGAATCATTTACAAAAAAGACAAAGACTTTTCAACTACTCATTGTTGAAAGTTCATTTATCAAATTACATCACCCAAATACAACTGACCCAAATGTGGGGGCTTATCTTTTACCTGTGCATAGAACATTTCAAAGGACAAGACTTTGAAATGGGTTAAGAATAAGATGCTGATGGTCATTATGGATCTAGGTTCAGGAAGTTCTTTACAGCACACAACTGCTGTCAAGAGTTGAAGTGTAACTTGTGCGTGTGAAATTGGACCACTAAAAACACCACTCAGTTCTTCATAGTAATGTTTAAATACACCTATCAGCAAATAAGGTTTTCAGAATTTTAAAATTCAATTATTGTTGTGGCTAAAAAAGTAAACTCAGTGACTGAAGGGAAGATTAGGAGTCTTACGAGGATGGATAAACAGTATTAGGGTTGAATTGCTAAAAAACTCTTACATCCTCCTTCAATCTGTTTAAACAGGTAACATTCCACTAAGCTGTTTGAATTTGAGCAAACAGAAATGCTAGGATGACTTATTGTGATTTTGAAACAAATGTGTTTTAACATGGAAAATCACTCTTCCGTAAACTTCCCAACTAGCCACAGTGAAAAACAGGTTGACACCAACTAGTGCATCAGTGTGTTTCTTGCATCTTGGGGAGAGGATCTGAAGTCATCAGACCACGAAATAAGAATGAAAACAGATCTCTTTGCAGGACAAGGAGCTGCCTGAGGGTAAGCTACAGTTGAGAAGGGTAGCAAAGCCCTGGAGACTAAAACTGGGACAAATTCAGAAAGAGCAACAATAGAGGTCTGGGATGCATTGTTTTATTTTTAAATCTGAGATTCTGCATGTGAAAAAATTACTTTAGAAACAAAGGAAACCAAAAGAGTTATTTGGAGCAAGGCCTGACCTTTCCCAGCTGCTCCACTAACCCTCCAACTTAAGCTAATGCTGGTTGTGATGAGGCTGTGCACCTGGAGAACATCTCTCACAATTGAAATGTCAGTATCCATAAACCCAGACAAAGGAAATACTTGTGACAAACACATGAAGAATCCTCCACAGGGAGTTTAAAAAACAGCACAACCTCTTGAAAATTAGCCACAGTCATTTGTTTTCCAATAGAATTTGCTAAAATTATTATAGAAAGGGGACAGAATGGGGAAGAGCTATTATAGAATCACAGAATAGTTCGGGTTGGAAGGGACCTTAAAGATCATCGAATTCCAACCCCCCTGCCATTGGCAGGGACACTCCCACTACATCAGGCTGCTCAGTGCCTTGTCCAGCCTCGTCTTGAACACCTCCACAGAGGGGGCATCCACAGCCTCTCTGGGCAACCTCTTCCAGTGTTTCACCACCCTCACTGTAAAGAATTTTTTTCTTATGTCAAAGTCTAAATCTACCCTCTTCCAATTTACATCCATTATTTCTGGTCCTCCCATCACATATCTTTTAAAAAGTCCTACCCCTGCCTTTCTATAGGCCCCCTTCAGGTATTGATAAGTTACTATGAGGTCGCCCCTGAGCCTTCTCTTCTCCAGGCTAAACAACCCCAACTTCTTCAGCCTGTCTCCATAAGGCAGTTATTGGCACCCCTTAATTTTCTCCATATGAAAAGTGAAAGCAACAGAGAAGTTATGCTCCAAATGACAATACAATGTTCCAGGATAAAAAGAAGTTAAATCCCAGACAGACTTGTAAGCTCTCACTGCGATACAATGTGTGAGCAGGATGGAGATTCAGCAGGTGTCTCTCTAAGCCAGCATACGAGATGCCATTTCAGCACTATTTAGAGTTCAAGTCCCCAAAAATCAAAGTGGTGACTCATGGCTATCTATGAGGATATGGGAAGTGGGAGGGATTACTCCCTCCTTATCTGTGAACAAGAATACAAGCTATGAAGAAGACAAATCAAGTAAACAGTGGAAAGAAAAAAAAATTGGAAACAGGCAGTATTTGTAAGAAGTTGCAAGATCTCTGATTTATTTTTCCAGACTTTTATGATGCTTTGTAAGGTATGTGAGTTATGTGAATCTATCTGCTGAGCCAGTGTCACATCTATACAACCTGGATTTTGGTTACTAAAATAAGACTCAAGGCAAGACAAGTAAAAACAAATTCAAACATCTGACATGTGGACAAGTTGACAAATGTTTGACTTCATAAGTGTCACGTCTCGCTAGCTGTCATTCCAAAACACATTTGCTTCAGCAGCTACAGCTGACTTTCAAAATAGGCTACATTTAGTACAGATTATACGAGCAAAGTTCACACAAAGCAGTAGACTCAGTATACTAGTCTAAAAATATTCGTGTAAACCCTTTTCCTAGTGTACTTGCCAGTTTTTAAAGTGCAATGTCAGCCTTAAATTCACCTGCAAAGTTCTTGCCATACCTGAAGTAGCTATTTCTGTTATTTGGACCAGCTCTTGCCATGGACTGAAATCTAAATCTGATGCTGTGAAAAGGAGATGACAATGGCAATTCTGAATTCTTGCACGAAACATCCAGAAATAAAATTCTGAAATTTTCCTCCTCAGTGAATAATTCAGTTCAGACAGAATTGTCAGACATATAAAAAATAAACATATAAATAGACCCAGAAGCCAAAGGCTACAAAATTTTAACAAATACATAATGGACAACACTCAAAGAACCAAGAAATACTTGTAATGTGAAAACGTGTTTAACCTGTCATCATATGCAAAACAAGGGAATTCAGAATCACAAGATGGCCTTAAACTCTAGGAAGATCCAAACTACATTTGCAGAGACTGACCTGACTTAAAGGTTAAAGAGCAAAGACTCTGGCCCTCATAGCCTGAGAATAAGAATAAATACATTTAATGTGAAGGTGAGGGGAAATTGTTAGCATCAAAATATGATTTTTTGTACAGATTATACTATGCACTGGAAGGCTTCTGATCAGATGACTTAAATGGCAAGGAGAGCAGAGTTGTAGATCCCCCTCCCTGATCTAATGCTTAGTCTACTTAATTTTTAGATTAGAAGACAACTGGATATTAGAAGACAAATGGATATTTCCAATGTGCACACTGAAAGGTAATTTAGATGCAATTCCAACACAACTGTGCAAGTATGTATCCACATAGATACAGCTCAGAGACCTGGCCCAAGTCCCTAATTACTGGGCAGAACTGGTGGACTCTGGTATTGTGAATTCTTTGGAATTCCTAGTGGAGCTCAGGAGACTTGTGGCTGGGTTAAAATAAAGCCTAAAAGCAAATGATACTGCCCAGTGCAAGCTCTGCTAAATGAGTGGATAACCCAAATTTATCTGCAGAGTACTTTTAAGGAGTGGAAATACATTTTGTAAGTAGATTAGCAGACCAGAAAGTAGGTATTGCAGAGCATTTTTGAGGATGCCAGGCTGGTTTTAGACATAGAACAAAGCTCAAGCTGGAGTCTTGGACCCCTTTCAAAAAACAATCATTATCAAGAACACCTACAAATTTATTTTAGTCTCACAGGTCTTCCAGGCTACAGAAAAATTTCCAATCCCTATTTAAAGTTCACAATATTTCTGCCCAGGAATCTTCAAATATGTTGTAACACATGTTTATTTAAGCTTCCCAGTTGTATTGTGAGACTGTGAAGCCCTATTTCAGGATGGCAGGGAAATACTATGGGATCAGGATACACTTGCACAGCTGTGTTGAAATGGCATCTAAACCAGCAGATAAACACTCTGAGCTCCTCATTCACAGACATGGTTGTGCACCTTGGACATCTCCCAACAGCACGTAGAGGGAACCTGTCTCCTAGCACACAATCTGTGCCTCAGTTTCCATGGAAACTCAGTTTTCTCAATTTTCACAAGAAACCAAGGCATAAAGGCTAGAATGAAGACACAATGTCTCTGGTTAAGATACCTGAAGAAATGCAGACAATAAGGTGCAAACCTAAATGCATCTTGTCTTTGTCTACACAAAGCCCAAGCAGACAAGTGTATTGACTGGTACCTTTCCTTGAATAACCTTAATAAAAAGGTTTAATATCTAAAAGAAAAAAAAAAGGGGCAACAAAAAACAGAACAAAAAACAAATGAAACAAAGAAATATTAAGTAGGAATTGGGCAGTGAAAATATGAATGTCTTTCATTCTCCAGTGGATCTTGAGTGTTTTCTTTACATGAACAGTTAAGAATATGAGCAATAATAGGAAAAAAAAAGTTTATTAATAAGCAAATTCTGAGTGCACAGCAAAGTTTTGGCAATAAAGTACTGTCACTGAAGCTTTCCAGAAAGTGGTATTTCACTATGAAATAGAGATCTGCATAAGAATATATGTACTTCTTCATTTTGCATAGGAGTACAAGTAGGAATCATCTCAAAGGATTTCAGTAACAACTAGCCAACAGTTACATAATTTAGGAATGCAGAAGGGGATCTTATCTAAGCAAGAAGGACATTTTGATCCAGTTTCCAAAATTTTCTGCAGGCAGTGTTTGCAAAGAGATGTTCTCTATTCATCATTTTCTCTCTTTAATTTTCAGATACCTAAGAAGTACAAACTTGCTTAGTCTCTTCAATTGAAATAGAACAAAAATAAGCAAGAGTGTAAATCTACATATTTTCCTGCTGTAGAAGTTTAAGGATGCTTCTCGATACCTAGTAAGTAATGGGCTGCTCAAACAGGCAGAGGAAGGCCAAGGGCTACGCAACTGATGTCTTCACATTGCGCAAGAGGAAAGCTGCCCACCCCTTTGTGGGAGCATCAAGTATTACTTTAAGGTAAGTCATGCTCCATTTCTTTCATGATAGAATGCATAAAAAGAGGGAAAAACCCTAGAAAAGCCTTTTGCAAAGCACTGAATTTTTTAAATGTGCCTTCCAAAAAATCACAATTTACAATTTTAAATCTTGAAGTGTGTCAACAAGAATTAAGACAATTTATTACACATGAGTAAATTAAGAAGTATATAATGAGATCATCTCATATATTGAAGTGTGTAAAAGCTTATCTTTTTATATGGTCTGTGAGAAAATACTTGCAAGTCTTCGAACCATGTTTTATAAATATATTACTCTAGCTTTTCTAATGATACTCATCAAAGAAATAATATCATCTTCTAAATACAAATATCCTCATTTTCTTGTACATAGAAAAGATTTTATTGACATGGTTTAACATCTGAACTGAAAGATTATCAACTATAAACATGATCTACATATCTCCAGAAAGATATCATATTGATGAAGTGGGAAGGAACTATAAACCAGCTGACATTTCCAATGAAAATTATCCGTTTAAGTGTCAGACTGCCTAAGGCACTACCTGCTGCTATCTTGCAAAGGCCATGTACCTGAAAAATGTCCAAGAACCTTCCTGAGTTTTGTCCATAGTTAGTCCATAGTTACGGCAACATATCTTTTTCCATGAAACCTCCACCCATCTTCCATTACACACCTGTAAATGCAGGTTGTAATGCAAACAGCTAATGTTTTCTTTCAGCAAGAAACACAGAGAAAGAACATTAACTTTTCCATAATACCATCAAATTACAGTGTCATGGAGTGTCTTGGGTTGGAAGTGAACCATAAGGATCATCACATCCAATTCCCTGATCCTCACAGGACCACAGGAATACTATATTCAAAGTCCCTTTCAACCCAAATCTGTAATTCTATGATAGGCATATGGAGACTGCATAATATTGAAATAGTGTATGCT
The DNA here is from genome assembly GCA_013400935.1 of Turnix velox. Classification (NCBI taxonomy): domain Eukaryota; kingdom Metazoa; phylum Chordata; class Aves; order Charadriiformes; family Turnicidae; genus Turnix; species Turnix velox. The sequence continues at coordinate 23,206 of VZTY01020003.1, forward strand.
CAGTACAGTTAGGGTAGGTAAACAAAGCAGTTAACCAAAAAAAATTTCACTGTTTAAACATAGGATGAGCTGCAAGACAGTCTACCACACCCTTGAATATAAGGCTCTTACCTGTCCTCTTTCTTACTACTCATACCATTCTCTTCCTTTTATACACTCTCCTAGAAAATTCTCCATTTTATTTCATCCTACATTTTTTTATTATGTCCAACTTTTTCTAATAACAGCTACCTGGGGAAGCCCTTGAGTTCATATCAGGACTTTCCCCTTTCATCCTCTCCAGCTAGGCACCTATTCCAACTACCATTGTTATGCTTCTCCCGAGAATAAATTCACACACATGAAAAAAATAAACATAGCTATTATTCCTTATAGTAGGATGAGACACCTTTGTCCATATTTTCATCATAATCTTTCTTTATATCGCAAAGTTTTGTGTTAATGCCCCCCTTCTGTGTGTAAACCCCAAGTAATTTTACCTGTAAAGCACTGATAGATCATGAAGTTGCATGGGAGGAAAAAAAAAAAAAACAAAACAGAAAAACACAAACAATTTATAATGGAAGAATTGCTGTTTCAGCTCAGGGGAAGCCAAGTTATTAGAAAAGACATCAGTAATATTTGCTTATTATAACCTTCCCCAAAGAGAAAATCATGGCATCCCTGGGTTATGTGAGCCTTTGTGAAATGACACTTTTAATATCATTAACTGGCACCTTCCTCATGGCATCACTGGAGGATGTATGATCCTCTTGCACCATATTTTTTTGGGGGATTCAGGTCTTAATTAACACTTTGACTCATATTAGTCCCAACAGTAAAACCCTCTGTGCAGTCATTTGTAACAGTTCCATTCGACTCCACTCCTGATTTAAGAGAAAATGTGACCCAGTAGATTTAAGAAGGACCTAAATTTCAGATAAATAATTCAGTTTCATTACAAGGAGTTTACAAGATGCATGAAAAAAAGAAGAAAGGGAAATACATGTGAAAGGTGAAAAAGTTCTCTTAGTAGAAGGTAATAGTTCAGATGAAGGAGTTAAGAAGTGAGTGCCTCCTGTGTATAAAAAATAATCCAGAGAAAGGTTTTAAAATCAGAAGTCATTCAAAGCACTAACATAAATCTGGGATAACTGAAAATAGAAAAGCCAGTATAAATTTCTAAGCCATTAGGAGCAGTACAAGAGAAAGCAACATGAAGTGATCCAAAATTAATAAGCATGTAGAATGAGTCAGCAAAGAGAACTGCCTAAGACTGAGATGAATAAAAGGGTATTTTTACCCTTAAGTAATGCTTTTTAGGCCTTTTCCTCCTTTCTTTTTTTTAACTCAGACTAAGCCTCTGGGAGTATGAATATGCATCAGAAATATATTTTTTTAGAGTAATAACAGAACTCCCCAGAACACCAAACCTTGATAATGGGTGAGAAAAGTGTCTAAATCAGAACTCAGAAGCTAAATAAACCAAGAAAAATTATATTAATCAACATTAATTAACATTGAGTCATTTTTACTAATTTGAGAGATTATACTCATTTTTGAATGCACTGGCTTAGGCATTTGATACTTCATAAATGATTTTCTCAGGAACCATATACAATCAATCACCCCTGGAAAGCTGTTCTGAATGAAACAGTTTGGATCAATTCCTGTTTTTACAATGTACACAGATTTATTTTTTTTTTAATAAAAGAAGAAAAGAAAGGCTAAAAACTAAGCTGGGATATATATTTTTAGAAATTAAATATCACTTGCTTATAAAAAGGCATGTTAGGTTGCCAAATAGAAAATTAGATATTTATATGGATACAAAATTAGGAATATATATATGTGTGTATATATATCTGCATATATACAGGACATCAGAAGTACATGAAGTTCACAGAAGGCTTTGGCAAGGCAAACAACTGAAACCCAACGATCTCTGTAAATAGCTCCATCCTACTTGGAGAGCAATAGAGGAATGTTTCAATGGGATATTTCAATCACCTTGCTGCAAAAAGGATCTTACTTATATGTTGGAATCACATTATTAATGCTTATAAATTCCAGTGATTCCCTGGCAATTAAAAAAAAAAAAAGAATTTAAAGAGAAATTTAGAGGTGATGATGAGAAGCATCACTGATCAATATTTAAAGGGTTACAAATCAAATTCATTTGTGTGAAGTGTGTGGAGGGAGTTATTTCCATATTTCCATATTTTGGAGGATGAATGATGAATTTTGCTCTGTAGGGAAGAGGCTGAAAAACATGTCTTGCTCATACATATCCTGAAATGATGGCATGCAGCTAAAAATAATAAGTATTGCACCTTCACTGCAGTGCTGACACCAAAGGCAACTTCAAACATTAATAATAAAATAATAATAATAAAATTGCTTCCAAAATTTAAGTCTTCAGCCCCTAATACATCCATATAACTTTTTATTTGCCTCCAAGATGCATTGATGTGATCATTTAAAATTATTTGGGAAGCTCTGAAGACTGCAAAAAATTCTTTTATTTAAAAAAATACCGGTCAACTGGACTGAAAGAACATCCTTTCTTTTTCCTTAATTTAATCTTATTTTATGTCAGGGAACTGAATCATGTCACCCTTTTCAATAGTGACCATGGACTTGCCTAAAATGAGGTAGGCACACTTCTTCAATATTCACACAAAAACTATTCTGGAATCTTTATTTTCCTGAAAGTTTTAAGATGAAACTATCACAAACACACACAAACCTCTACATCAGCCTTGAGCCTCAAGAAAATCTATGATTTGGCTGTGATAATTTAAAAAGCTCAGACCTATATGGGTTGATGGGAAAAAAGGTGGAAAAACTGTGTGTTTATAAAGGTCTGCAAATTAATTATAATATTTTGCAATAATGCTCATAATGGAATCCACAGTGTGCTAGATGAACATCTGCCCACTGAGTTAAAACAGGAAAACAAAAAAAAAAATCCTACCTATTTTACACTCATCTGACTGAAGCAGGAAAGCTTCAGCCCAGATGACACTGAGAGACACTTGAGACTAGGGAAGCTACAGGAGCTGGAAGTGTGACCTCCCGCTAAGAAGAAAAGGCAGGAAAATGAGTACCTCCTGCGCAACATATGCATAGACAAATGATTAAGTGAAGTCTTTACCACCTATGAGAAGACCAGTCCTCAGGACAGAGTGCAGCAGCAGTTTCACTGATCTTTCAGCTGTGTGAAACTGTACTGATAAAAGAACTGCTTGGGTAAGACTCTTCTCCAACTTTACACACCTACAGTACAGTCATTTACACTGAGGCACCTCTGATAAAGAAAAAGAGAAGTCACAACTTCTGGGGTGTAATTCATCCCATTTTAAAGTCTTATTCAGAACATTGAGGTCAGTCCTGACTGAGAAGTGCCTGATTTGTTCCACAGAACAAAAAGGGAACTTAGGACGACCAGCTGAGTAGATGTCTACAGCTACATGGATGAATACCTCTTTCTTCTCTCTTTCACTTTAAATGACACATCCAAACTCATCTGCAAGTCCATACGAATATGTAACTGCTCAGGGAATCCCAGCCTATTGTTCCATCCCTTATGCCTATTTCTAACACCTCTACTCTGTAAAAAGCAAGTTCATGAATTTGTCTAGACACCTCCATGCATATTTGGTCAGTATCTTCTGAAAATCACTCTAAATACTTATATGAGTCACTGTGACATGAGAAGGAATGAAAAGAAGAAATTAGCCAGGTCTGACATCTTACACGTTAGAAGAGAAAGGAACTGCTGGCAAAAGCACTTTAAAGAAATAGCTACTTCTTGTTCAAAGCATAAAGAATTTGTGGGCACAAAGAAGCATGGTCTTCACAATAATAGTTTGGTTTTAACTTTGCTGATATGAATCATGATTGAAATACAGATTAGACTAACAAGTCAGAAATAGAACAGATATGGAAATAAACCTGATTCACACATGGCCACATTTGTGGAAGGAGAAGTATTAGTGGCTACCAACACGAGAGACTGAGTAACTGAAAAGATAGAGACCAAATATCAACAGATGTGGTTAGTAGTGGTATCAGAGTGAACATCATGACTTCAAGGATACCATTATTTTTAAAACCTATTTTTAATACATTCTACTTATTGTTTAACCAATATCACTACTGACTGTAGAATGCAGAGATCTTCAACTCATAAACATTCATGTGCATCACTTAAAGGAATATTTTCCCAATCTATTTATAAATTGATTTGTTACTTGCCCATGGTTCCTAATCTGTCCATCAATATAATAAGCATCTGTCCTATGCCAACAAACTAATGAGTTTGTTTTCTGTCATGAAGTCACAAGCCATCTATCTACATGTCATGTCTTATATGCATCAGGCTGACACTGCCCGTAAGTGCATATACATAAAAAATAACAATAAAAGCATGTTTCAGTATTTAAAAAGAAAAAAATAGAAAACCTAATCCATTAGTACTCACCACCAAGGCTTTAGACCTGTTACTCAGAAGTTTTTCAATGTCTCTGGCTGCAATTTCCACTAGCTGACGAGGGTTGTTGGCTTCTACAGTATACAAATCTCGGTTCTTCAAGTAAATCTGCAAGGGGAAAAATTGGAAATAAATCAAAATGGCAACAGATATTGAAAATAAGCAAGGTGACTTGACAGAATGGGTATTTCAATATGACCTCTGCTCCTTCTGGAAAGCTTCAGAAAGACTATTGCTAGGAAAATACACACATGCTTTCTGAAAGAAATGCTTCATCTTTGTCTGAGAGGTAGAAGTTGTCATTAAAAATCATTTCATAAATCTTTAAACTTGACTGTTTCTGATCAAGGATTATTGCTTAATGCTCAAGGAATCTAATTCTCATTGAATACTGAAAGTTAAATGGAGACACCTTAAGATGAATGAAGCTGAAATAGAGTAATTATTGCTGAATTTAATCCTTTCTTGATTCTGAACAACAAACACACAATTTGAAGAAATGTTAAGTTACACTAGTGTAATCAATTTTGTCTATTTTACCTGTTTTTTTCATATTATAGTGATGCTACTCATGGGGAAAGAAGGGTGAGAGGAAGACGAAAATAAATGTAAAGAAAAAAAAAAAGGTTTAAATTGGGGGAAGTAAGTTGAAAAGGAGGGGAGAAGGGAAGAAGGAATTATAATTGAGTTTCTATTCCTGAAGAAAGTTTCACAGAATGGTTTGGATTGGAAAAGACCCTCAAGATCATCTAGTTCCAACCCACCTGCTATGGGCAGGGACCCCTCCCACTTAGACCAGTCTGCTCAGTGCCTTGTCCAGTCTGGCTTTAAACACCTCCAGGGATTGAGGGGGCATCCACAACCTCTCTGGGCAACCTTTTCCAGTGTCTCACCACCCTCCCATCAAAGAACTTGTTTCTTATCTCCAGCCTCAATCTCCCCTCTTCCATTAAACATCCATTAGTCCTAGTCCTGCCATCTTATATCCTACTAAAAAGTCCTAGTACAGTCTTCCTGTTGCCACCCTTTCTTCAGTTATCTAGCCATTAAGTGTTTTCTAAGCAGAACATATACATAAAGGAGAAAATTTTATTTGTTAAACATAAAAAAAACAGCTACTACAAGGAAATTCAAGCAACACTGAGAAATAAAGAAGTAAAAAAGCAGCAACAAATCCATCTGCTTACCCTTGACAACTGGGTAAGGAAAAAGCATCATTTGGGTAAAAAGAATTATAAGAAAAGAAGAAAACAAAGTGAATAACTTACAGCTCGATGGCAAATGGGGAAAACTAATTTATGCAACCAACAGATGGCCTGAGTTTACTCAAGTACTTTGCTCTCTGCAAAGTTGCCTGGTTGGGGCTGTGCTGTCTCCTGGGGAGCAATTCCAGGCACAGGCAGGAGCAGGTCCAGCACTAATGCACTGGCTGCCATCCAGCAGAAGAACCAGGAAAGACTAGACTTTCTCTATCAGCCCCATAAGGTTTCTTGGGTTCAAGCTATGAAGACCTTAAAGAAACTCACTAAATATGGTTCTGATGCTTACAGCTGTTGGGTATTTACCACAAATAAACTTCTGACAACCACAGTTATAGCTGCAATTTTTCATTGGCCCTGTCCCATAAGCTGTCACAGGTTTTCATCACTTTTGAATTTCACAACACTTTTGTTGGCTTTTGGGTTTTCTTCCCCTTCAGAAGTACAGTCTTTCCACCAGTAACTGAATCACTGGGATAGGCTTTGATTCTTCATAAAGGAGTAACTATTTTAAAAATTTAATGCACCATAAGCATTCCAATTACTAGATGTTGTTAAGGTGCTTGATTTTCAAAATTGCCACAGAGAAATTTTATCTCAGCTATAACACAAAACCTCTTATTTTTTATATTGTTGTATTTTGAGGGTTTAATTTTTTTTTTAGACAAGATCTTAATTATAGAAAGGGATGACAGTTCAACAATTAATATTTAAAAAAAAAAATCCAACAGCTGGCCACTATAAAATTTCTTACATTTTTCTCTGAAAAGTGAGTTTTGTACGAGATTCCAAAAATAACTAAATCACTAACTCTTTCTCTTCCTCTTTGCTTTACACTCCATGTGAAGTCTGGAGATCATCTACCTGCCCTGCTTCTACAGCTGGTGGAAGACTAATCCCACAAGCTCCTAAACATAAGGCATCAGAAATAACTAAGAACTTTACACATTTCTTTATTTTCCTGAAGAGTGAAACCTCCCTCAACTACTAAGGAAGACTGTAAGAAATATTCACTAATTATTAAAGAGGTGCATAAGCAATTTATTCAATGCTTGCTCCTCTTTTCTTTAATTCAGCCATAACCCTGCAGCAGTTCAGTGAAAGAACACAGGGGAAAGCACTCTCTTGCTTCAGGATTTGGCACTTTTTCTCCTCCCACCTAGCAGTCAAACACAATTAGCAAAAGCTCATCTCAAACAGTCATGAAGGGTCTTATTAGCAAAGGTATCCTCATTCATCTTTCCAAATGAAATTTGGCAGGCTCCGTGGCTTGTTAAGAAGAGCTAATTTGAATACATTTCATTAAATTTCTTTGATTAAGTGAATGCAAGTTTTGGTTGGCTTTTAAGTCTAAAATAATTTTTAGCTCTTTAATGATGAATGTTTTACTAAAAGCTCTCCAAATTGTCAGTAAAACCCTACCATTTCTCAAAGAATAAAGCCTCATGTCATGTCTAAGTAAAATCCATAAGGTCACAGAACAAAAAAAATATTTAAATTTTTTTCTCTGAATTCAATAGTCACATACTTCTTTCTTCAGTCAGGAATGTAATAAAATTGCTTTCTAAATGCTGAATACTTATTCTTTTATAATGAACAGAAGCTTTTAGGAGAGAGAATATGATGGGGAGAGCTGCATTAGGATGAAACAACACAAGAAGGACAATAGTTGAAGTAATGAAGATTGGGAAAACTGCCAGCTCCTCAACAGAATGTACCTCTTTGCACTCAATCTTCAAGGACACGTTTAAACATCTCCTACAAAGAGACATTGTCTTTGCTTTCTGTCACATTCATGAGGGAAAGTCAAACATTTCTATAAAAAGTGAGAGAGAATGAAAGGTCCACCTTGATTGCAAGGCTCATGCAACACTGTGGCAGGTATCAGGGCCTGCTGTAATATTGTAATTTTATTAAACTGGGTTTCATGATGTATCACACTTAGAAAATGTTCCTGAGAGTAAAAAATTATCAGTATTTTGGATCTATGGTCTTGTCTTTGTTTACACAGACCTATGCAAATAACAAGGAATAAGATTTTAAGTTCTTTTTTTCTTACCAAAAATAGAATTCCTGTACCTGTTTATTTGTCTGATTGCTTGAAACTGTCAGTCTCTTAATTTAAGAAACAACTGACAGACAGTCAAATCTATCTGAGGGTCCCAAACATGGGACAGGAATATGGCAATTTCCTTCCTTCACTGAAAAAGAAGTCATACCTTCAGAAGTTGAAACAATTTCAAAAGTTACCCAGAAACCCTCTGTCCTTTTCTACTTTGAAAAATGTTATGGAACAGAGAAAGAAAATAACAATTTGAGTAATAACCTGGTCTAGTGGGAGGTGTCCCTGATGGCAAGGGGGTTGGAACTAGATGATCTTGGGGGTCCCTTCCAACTCAAACCATTCTATGATTCTATATGATTCTATAATAACTATCTATGCAGGTTTAATATATTGATGTTGTTCTTGCTTCAATACTGCTTTCAAAACGACTTAGCTGAGCCAGGCTGATAGGACACATCAACAATCAATGCTTTATAATAATTTTAGACCAGTTGGAGATAATCACGATAGTAAAACTTCTGTATAAAGATATTACTGAACTTGGGAGACCAAATCAATCAAAACTTTGTGGTGGGTCTTCCTCCATCTTTTCAGAAAGAATCTACATCAAAGTACTTGTGAAATGTTGAGGTAGGTTTTACAAGCTTACATATCAAAGGAATTAACTACTTAGTTTTTCTAAAACAGAACAGAGTAAAACTTAAATAAAGATTTTGAAAATTAACCTCTTCCTGGACATTCCCTGCTTTTGGAGATGGACTCCTCTTGATTGTTTCAAAAAATCTTTTACTTTCTGTCACCACTAATAGTCCTCAACGACCATATCCAGGTCTCTCACTGGGAACCTGTGTCTGTACCCCTGACCTCAGACTCCATTTCAGCTTTATCTTTGGCTGTGTTGGCTATACCTGTCTCCAGCCTTGCCCTTTGAATGGTTCTTGAAAATACAGAAGTACATTACTTACTCAAATTTCTGGCAAAGTTTAAATTTATAAAACAAATAATTTAACAAAATATAATCAACAATATTCCATCTGTTTAGAGAATCACAGTTTCAGGTTTAGTAATATTTTTAAGCCAATAAAAAATAAATTAATAAGACTCAAAAATTCACTGATTTTATTTTTTGGCTTAATCAGTGCTGAGAAGTTACATGTCATGTTCTCATTTATGTGAGAAAAGTGCACCAAGGAGACAGTTTGACAGACATCCAAACATATGAAGAGATCAAGGAATTACACTACAGTCTGTGTGAGTAATATTACTGCTTTTTATTACTGTAGATATTTTCCTTTGTCTTATTTTTCAGTAGATGCAAACAACAATATAATCTGCTCAGATGGAGCAAATTCTGTCTTCTTACTACTGTATCCCATTTCCAAAGCTAGACTAGGACTTTCTATTTCTAATACATGCCAGAGAATTTTTCTTCCTCACAAGAGATTTCTTTTCTTTGAATCACAAGTCATCTATTGTGGACCACGTTGAAAAATGCGCCTTCCTAAGGAGCATGTTCAAAGAAATCAGTCTGGGTATTTTGCATATGTCTTACTGTCTGCTATATATAACAAATAAATAAGATTACAGCTGCTCCTTAGCAACTCACAGATGCCTTCATTCTTGAAATTCATGGCAACAACACAAAGGAAAAATCCACCCCAATAGTTTACTATATCTGTTGATTTCCAAAATCGCTTGATCACTGGCTGCTGTAAAGATCTGGGGTGACAAGTGACAGAGCAGCTGGTATTTGGAAAACCATTATGTATCATAGTAGTGAAACAAATTTCAGAAAGAGTTCTTTCTTAACTAATACATTCAGGCTGAATTCTGGAAGATACTGTGAACACTTATGCCTGTGAGTACTACAGAGAAAGTAAGTGATGCCAGAGTCAATTGGCCCACTCAGGTACCCACTCAAAGGAAAGCAGATAATCAGGGATACTTTACAGTATGGAATCATCAGACACTTTAGACTGTTGATAATTAACAAAGTAGTCTGGAGGACTTGAAAATTAAGAATTAATTTTTGTAATCGTATCCAAAGCTCCACACAACATGAGTTCAAGTTTGTACCTCTGCTATTGTATAAACACCAAAAACAGATCTAAAATCCACCTTTGTTGAGAAAAAATTATTTTAAGTCATTAAATTCTGCTTCACAGTGATTGTAATACAGAATTTAATATAAGCTCTACATCATTTATTGGTTTCACAGCAATTTTAGCTCAGGCTTTTAGTCAAGGCTATCTAAATACAGTTGAATCTTTCTCATAACAGAATGACAGGAAGCAAGTGTTTCATGTATCTTCCGCATTTGGGCATGTTTTGAGGTGGGCACTTATGTAATTTTTCAAACTCACTTATTCAAAGTAAGTTATGTCCTTCCTTACCTGCTTTTAATGCAATTTAACAGCTCCTGACTGTCTCTCCAAAGGTAATTTTAAGTATTGACATCTAATAGAGTTTTTCTGGTGTTTTACTAACCACAGGACTTGGAAATTGATTAGCTACAATGTTAAAGTTTTTGTTGGTTTTGATATTGCCTTTCTTTTTAGGTAAAGCTTTGATTTGTTCACAGCTTCTACAAAAAATTTCTGAACATAAACACCAACAGAGCAGATTTTATTAGTTCTGAAGTCAATGGAAAGTTATAAAGTTATAAAATTATAAAGATTAGTGCTTTGCTCAAAAATTACGTAAATAGTAATTAAAACTGTGATAATATTAGACCACCCTTTCATAGAATCATAGAATCATAGAATAGTTTGGGTTGGAAGGGACCTTAAAGATCATCGAGTTCCAACCCCCCTGCCATTGCCAGGGACACCTCCCACTACATCAGGCTGCTCAGTGCCTTGTCCAGCCTAGTCTTGAACACCTCCAGAGATGGGGCATCCACAACCTCTCTGGGCAGCCTGTTCCAGTGTTTCACCACCCTTTCCTTCAAGCTATTCTTACCAACTTATGGCTGATTTGGCTTGCTGGAAGANCTTCAAGCTTGAGCAAGTTCTGCTAAAGCAGCCACCTATTCTTACCAACTTGTGGCTGATTTGGCTTGCTGGAAGAAGGAACTCCTCAAAATGCCAGTTTATTGCTGAGGGAACAGAGGGAGCAGAGCATCTGCAAATAATAAATGAGGTTCCCTCTGTTTCACCAATCTCTTAATTTCCATTTGGATTACAAAAAGAACTTGCAGATGTGTCTTAAATTTCCCAGCCTTCATTTGTAAAAGTGATTTAATTTTCCTGACATCTCAACATCAGTTAGCAATGTGTAAACTCAACAGAATTTCATTTGGAGGATTCTATTTTTAATGTCTGTAGCTTTGGCATTTGGCTGCACACAGAAGACAGCAATGACATGGTAGATCCCAAATGGGACATCTCTTTATAAATACTGTATTGCCAAAAATAACTGTTACTGTATTTTAGGAATCTCTAAGCAGTCTCATATGTTCTTTTAATTCTGGCACATGGATTCTGATTACTCAATGGATAGCTGAAGTGCACATTTCACTGTATCAACCCCTTACACAATTCCCTTCATCACACCCACACAGCCAGAAAACTGGTGTCCTTACCTGAGGGATGATTTAAAAGACACAAATATAAATAGTTCATGCTTAGAAACTTTTCAAGCTTTTCAGAGCACTGGCCCCATACGCTTGTCCAATCCCACTCTCTGATAAACTCTCAATTTTATTGCATATTCTGGAAAGTTGGGTTTTTTTTTAAATTAAGACTTTTTTCCTCACTTTCATCTTTTTCTCCTTCTGTTCCTTAGAGAAACAATGCAATAACATCCTCTTTCATGGAAAACTTCAGTTACAGGCCTACCACCACCACTCATGAAAGTGCCCTGAAATCAGTATATATAAAACCAGCAACCCAATGAAGGTGCAAGAAATGATTCAACACCTTTAAAATATTTGTGGGTTTGGGTTTTTTTATATTTTAATTTCAAAATTAGTCAGCAATATTTAGCAGAATTTGGTTCATACAGCTAAGAATTCCTCTCTATTTTGCTATACAAAAAAGTGATTTATTCTTTCATTCCACTGAGAGCAATAGAAAGAGACAAAAGGAGAAAAGAAAAAGGAGAAAAGAAAGTCTTTCTGACTTGAGAACAGCCATAGTTAAACCTCACCAGGTGGCAAAATTTATTCACTGAATGAATATGAAATTTTCCTTAATTCCTATATTGAACTAATTTCAGCGCTCATTTTCCTTTCTTAAAGCATGGGAAATTTACCCAAGGTACACAGACAATGGCTTTACAGTTATGCAAGTTATGCCTCTAAATGTTGTGGTGTTAGTCAGGTTTTCTGTTTTCAGGGGTGAAGAAAGAAGAAGAATACAGACTATCATATTAATATTTTATAGCTCAGAATTAAAATTTCTCTTAAAATTCAGGGTCAAAGTAGTGACAAACTCATCAGAAACTATAGCATCAGAACATTCAAATAAAATTCTGACTGTTACAAAGTCCACAGACAAAACCTCCAGAGAGATGTAAATCAAATGTATTTATAAAAAAGCAGATTTTATTATACATACATTTTATTAAAAAAAAAAATTCTCACATTTCTACTTTATTGTTTTGTTAATCATAAACCTCTCCATTACTTAAAAAGGATGAACCTAATATATTCTGGATTGTAACCTTATACACCTGAGGTCCATCTGGTAGCTCAACAGAGAATAACATGAGGACAAAAGTCCCTGCCTTTGGCTGAAGCATATTCAAACTGGAAAAACAAAAAATCTGGTGAAAATAAGCTGAAATTTCTATTCTACAGATCAGATTACTATTTCTAATTAAAAAATCTCAGATTTATATAAAGCCTTTGTTAATTTATCCCTTTAATATTATGATTTTTAAAAAAGAGACCAATAAATGTCACGCTACTACAGACAAAAATAGTAAGATCAAAAATGTTTACTTTTAATTTGTCTGTCAAATCACCTTTTGAATCAAGAATTTCAGCAGATTGCCTATGGGAGTAAGGGAGAACTCATGCAGATACATATTTTACATTAAGCTGCTAAAGCCTCCCCTTGCACAGATCTCTGTACAGGTAATGAAGAGAACAAGGGAAGTTATATATAACAGCTTCTACAGGCAATGAGTTGTTTATTCATCTCTCTGTAGAGCACAACACAACCTTAACTAAAATCTGCAATGAGAAAACTACCCTGAGGTTATAATTCCTTCTGGAAGAAGGAAGCTCTCCTGATCATATCTGCTCTGGGGCAGCTCAAATCAGCAACCAGTCTCACAAGTCACTCATCACAGTTATACTCTGGAGGCTGATCCAAGACCTGAAGAGCATCACGTGTGGACTGGGAATCTGCTGCCAATCTGAGAGCTTCAGCAGACTCACACCATCTGTGTGTTAGGCACATAGACCTCACACTGAGCAATGGGTGAAACGTGCTCATGCAGAACCTCCTCTGAGTGTTCAGCAAGAAAGAGCTAATTATTATAAAACAGCATTCAAGATATAAAGTAAATAATTTTTTGACATCTAACAATTGCTGGTGGACTCATTTTGTGAAGGGAACTTATCACCATATACCAATTATCCTCATGGAGCTCACTTTCATTCAGCAGGAAGAAATGGTATTTCTATCTCAGTATGAATATCATTTAAAGGCCAAGTTAGTCTATATGGGTTCATACTACAGCTCCTGGGACTGCAATAACAGCATGCCTCATGAACATCATGCATGGATTGTTTTTCCAGCAATGTATCAAAAAGGAAACAGATTCAGAGAGTAGATTTCCTTGGAACTGCCTCTCTTTCTGCTGTTTTGTTCAATTATGCCATTGCTTGAAAAGGTTGCACAGCACAAGATGGCATTTTTTTTGCCGTAGCAGTCATAGTAAACCTCTAGTGTGTTTGTCATGTCAAAGCTTTTAACAAAGACTCATGTTTTTAACACAGTGTTTATGTAGAAAAAGGGTTCTCTTACAGTTTGGAACAGACAAGCTAATGCATTGCTATAAGGCATGTTCTCTGCTCCAAGGTCTTCCTTTCTGGGGACTACAGGGATCCCTCCTGTCCCTAGAGCTATTTTAGGAGCTGGAAATCAGAAGCATACTCACTGTAGTTTATTAGATTAAAAGAGCTGTCAATTAGCTTAGTCACAGGCCTTTGTTGTGAAAGGTCTATGTAAAAATGAAGTTGAACACACTCCCATCAAAATAGAACTACGTATTTACTTAATTCCATAGCTTACTAGGCTCTCCACATATTTTTTACTGCATTCTGAGGTGACTATTTATAACTATTGAAAATTACTTTCAACTTTTTGTGCAGTTTTTGTCTTTACTAAGGCAAAATTCCTGCTGCTAAATTAGACAAGTGAGATCTGATGCGTCCTCAATATTTATTTTGCTACATGGGTTTTAAAATTCTATTATGCTGCTCTCTATTCCTTCTTATTTTTTATTAGAAGTCCATTTGCTCTGTAGAAACTGCATATCATTTACAGCAGGGCAGCTTCATAACTCGTGACAGTACAGAGTTCATGAGTAAGACAAAGTTGCACGAGCCTTTTTAAGCTGAAAGGACAATTACATGACTGAGCATTTTAATTAAAAACACAGTATTTGTAACATTAAAGGGTATATACTCAGCTGTTCTTTTGTTAAGAAGCATTTGAAGCAGCACATTGGACATCTTGTACACCCTTAACAAAGATTCTTCTGTGTATTCTGTATTCCCACTTTCAAGTCTCAAGTTGTTGTATATAGAACAGCTTCATATAAACATTCCCTCTGCTCTTCTAAGGAAGAAAAAAAATCTGTTGAATCATAAGAAGGACAAAATAAGATCCTTTCCATCTGGGAAACCACAGCAGCAGGAAGATCAAGCTATAGATTCTCTTTCTTGTGCAAAATGGGTGTTTTTCAAAGTACTTTTTACCTGCTTGAATTGTAAATTAAATGTTGTTAGGTGCGATTCTTAGCAAGTGTAAATCAGTGTAATCCACTGAAGTCAGTAAAGCTCTTCCAGTTTTCAACCAGCTGAGTATTCTGGCATCTTCAATCCTCACTTCCTGTCATGTTAAAGCAACCTTTGCATGATTGTAATGAGCATTAAATATTGGTATGAGATCCAAGCTGGAGTTGTCATGATCTTGCATAAATTCCTAATAATCTCATAAAAGCAGTATCTTAAAATTCTTTTTGGAAGATAATTTTGAAACTATTTCCAGATAGTATAAAGAAAACTTGAAGAACACAAGGAGGAACTGCATGATAGATATTACTGGTAAAAGAACTTACATTTAAATGTTGATAGTATTTTTCTTGATTAATATCACCAAAGTAGTAGCTTATCACAACTAATTCAGAGGAAAAATTATCTCAAGCTAAAGCTCTAAATGGAATAATTAAGATCTGATACAAATTCTTGTTTGGATTAGGAGCATTCTGATTTTTGTATTTATCATTCTGGTTTTGGAGGGGAGAGGGGAAGAGCAAGCAAAAAATTTATTTCCTTTTTTAATATTCTCCAAAAACATAAATACTACAGACTTGGTGTAAACAGTTCTGGAGTTTGGAGAAGTAATAATCAGGAACAAAGCTGAAAATTCATTCTGACTGTTAAGTATTTTTAAAGCTTGAGCAACTGAAGACAAGTTCAGTGAATAAAAGTGACAGAAGTGCCAGCATGCTCTTCTTAATTTCTTTTGTCTCCATTTTTCTGAAACTGAAGTTCATTTCAGAATAGATTTGACTAAATGCTAATAGGCAGTATGAGCAGGGAAAAAAAATAATGGATGCCATTCAAAAATGGAAAAGTGACAATAGCCTGTAAACAAGAAAAAAGAGGGAGAGACCTCATGGCTCACACCTCGCAGGGATTTGCATTCTCTCTTGCAGGCAACAGAGCTAATTAAAACCTTGTGTTAGAGAAAGACATCATACAATTTAGGTCAAACAAGCAACTTTGATATAGAGGGATATTTTACATGGAAAAATCTCCTTTTATAGAATCATAGAACAGTTTGGGTTGGAAGGGACCTTAAAGATCATAGAGTTCCAACCCCCCTGCCATAGGCAGTGACACCTCCCACTAGACCAGGCTGCCCAGTGCCCTGTCCAGCCTAGTCTTGAACACCTCCAGAGAGGGGGCATCCACAACCTCTCTGGGCAACCTGTTCCAGTATTTCACCACCCTCACTGTAAAGAATTGCTTTCTTATGTCTAGTCTAAATCTATCCCCCTCTAATTTATATCCATTGTTTCTAGTCCTTCCATCCGATATTATGTTAAAAATTCCTTCCCCTGCCTTTCTGTAGGACCCCCTCAGGTACTGATAAGTTACTATGAGGTCCCCTCTCTTCTCCAGGCTGAACAACCCCAACTCCTTCAGCCTGTCCTCATAGGGCAGTTGCTCCAACCCTTTGATCATCTTCGTGGCCCTTCTCTGGACCCTCTCCAATAGCTCAATATCCTTCCTGTGTTGAGGGCTCCAGAACTGGATGCAATATTCCAGGTGTGGTCTCACCAGTGCCGAGTAGAGGGGTAAAATCACCTCTCTTGACCTGCTTTTCATCCTTTTAATCCTGGGATTACAAGTTCATACTGACCACCTTTTGGATATTTCTTGAAGTTGTCTCTAAATTCTGTCTTTCAAAAAGAAACTTACGTATGATAATGATTTTCTGCAGTGTGAATGTCACTGTGGTGTACATTAAGTAGCACTGCATATTATTCTGTTTGTACAGCAGTACTCATTATAAGACTATTTTAGCAGCTTGTAAGTTTGCTGAATATTAACTACATAAACTAACATTATCCTCAGGGGAAAAAAAGAGTGACAGCGTCAGTATCTTGGCTTTTCATTATCTGTTTTACTCTGTGGTCTTCTTGTGGAAATGCCAGCAAAATTGTTAAGACATTAACTCATTGTTCTGCTGAAGTTAGAAGGGCCACGAAGATGATCAAAGGGCTGGAGCAACTGCCCTATGAAGTCAGGCTGAAGAAGTTGGGGTTGTTCAGCTTGGTGAAAAGAAGGCTCAGGGGGGACCTCATAGGAACTTATCAATACCTGAAAGGGGCTACAGAAAGGCAGGGTAGGACTTTTTAATAAGATATGTGATGGGATGACTAGAAACAATGGATGTAATTGGAAGGGGGTAGATTAAGGTTCAATATAAGAAAGAAATGCCTTCCTGGAGGTTAAGTGCAACAATGGAACATGTTGCCCAGAGAGGTTATGGATGCCCCCTCTCTGAAGGTGCGCTAAGCCAGGCTGGACAAGCCTCAAAACCTCTTCTTTTTTTGGGAGGTGTCTCTGCCTGTGGCAGGGGGGTTGGAACTCGATGATCTTTAAGGTTCCTTCCAACCTAAACTATTCTATGATTCTATACTCTGTAACTCATTTCCCTTTGAAATACCCTACTGCCCCTGCATTGCAAATTAAAAAGTCAGCATGTGTTCAGAGATAGACTTTTTACTCCTTAATGTACAACAAATCTTAGCCTGAAAATCACCTGCATTTCACTAAATCACTATCAGCTAAAATGCTAAGAACCCACACAAAGATGTATTCCAATCCAGAGAGCACCACCCCTAAAGAATATCACGCCTCTGCAGCTCAGTCTTGCTATGGATTCTCATCTGATCTCTACACCATTCTGGTCTAAGCATTGGGAGAAAGAGGAGATGAAAACTTAATGAAGAAAACAGGGCAAGAGATTGGGATATGGAAGGAGGAGATAGTATACTGGAAAAAAAAAGTCAGGCAAGGAATAAGGTGAGAAGAAATTGGAAGGCGATATAGAAAAAGCATACAGGAAAATATAGGTCTTGGACTGAGAATTAGTGATGGAGTGAAAGGTGAGAAGGGAGAAGAAGAATAGCCATGAAGAGGAGAGATATAATAGCAGTATTGAGGACACCTGGACAGAATGATTTAAAACAATTAGGTAAACTAAGGGTTCCAGAGAGAGGTGTTGCACTGGAAAGAGCTTACCTTTAAAATAGGGGTAAGAAGTCAATGTAAAGGTGGAAGGCAAACTGGCCAGGCAGCAAAGGTAGAAAGTGAGACAGAATACGTTGAAGAGAGATAAAAGACAGCTCACACAGAACAGCAGGAATGAAATGGAAAGTCTGGTGATCAATCAGACTTCTGCAGGTGCAGAAGAAAATGGGTCACACCTAGGCCAGATGAGTAAAAAAGAGGTCTCCCTTCTCAGAGCAGAAACTCCTCACTGGAACCTACTTTGCAAGCCCGGTTGGACTTTGTCAGTAAATATGCGAAATATATCTAAAAACACTCCCATCACTGTTCCACTCCAGGTAAACCTTATTTCTCAGAAAGCTCAAGTGATAGAAAATCCTGGAGTGTTGAAAACCTCTGTGAGAAACTCCTTGAATCAGAGATGCTATTCATTTCAGGGACCATTTAGGGAGACTCTGACTCCTGAAAAACAGATCTCATGGTTTCATGCTCAGCTCCTCTGCACTGAGGGCTTTTGCTGGCTGTCAGAATGACTTCTTTTTCAGATGTAACAGCAAAACTTCCCTTCATTCTACATCAAGCCAGAGATCCATCGGCTCACAGAAGCAATCATGAAGATTTATTTAGGGATGCAGAGAGGGAAATGTATTGCCACGAATTACGATTTATATGCACCAAGTTGTATAGATCATATAATTCTAACATTTTTTGAATTGTGACTTAATTTTTCTGTAATCTCAGATGTGTTTTTACCTTCTATAAAAGGAACATACCAAAAAAGTTTCTTTTCAATGACAGAAGAATTGAAAATTCTTTCCCAGAGTACACTTTGTCTGGAATTGGTACACATGAATAAAAGTGTTTTTCATTCTCATGGACATTTCTTCTAACAAAAAGCTGCCTCATTTCAGGAAATATGTGCTTGTTAATAGAGCACAGATCTTTTCACTGCTGCAAATGGTTGGTTTCTGGATACCACACCGGACAAACATATAGCATAAAAGCTCTGCCTTCAGGTGGAAGTGTTGCAACAGTGCCTTCTGGCTGATACATCTAAGTTGATTAAATATTAGCAATGAGAAAGTGCTGCAACATTAAGAGAGTGAACTGATGGATGCCCATCTTATCCTTTGCTCATTCAGCATGCACTGCAGAGTTTAATACCCCAAAATGCTTTTATTATGTTAGGATGAAGTGATCGCAGTGCCTAGATGATGCACTCTATTCACTTTTCTTTCTAGTTATTGTGGTGTAAGGCCCATCTTACTCACCGCAGCAAGCTGTTCCACTCCACTTGCAGTTCGTGCTAATGTTACGAGATCTTCTTGCATCTTGTCTACCCAAGATTTTATCCTACAGAAAGCAAAAAGAAGAGACATCCAGTTAAGCCACTGGCAAACAGAACCTACA
The DNA here is from genome assembly GCA_013400935.1 of Turnix velox. Taxonomy (NCBI): domain Eukaryota; kingdom Metazoa; phylum Chordata; class Aves; order Charadriiformes; family Turnicidae; genus Turnix; species Turnix velox. The sequence goes on from VZTY01020003.1 coordinate 42,396, forward strand.
TGCAACTTTATGAAAAGGGAATAGGCTGACCAGGCAGAATGCATCTTCTAGTCTAGAGAAGTTATCCCTAGGAAGCAGCAACAGGACAGACAGTGGTGGAAACTGTTCTGGTAAAGTATACCTGTTCCTGGCTGCTATTTTGCACCAGGAATGTGCTGCTGTGCATGCCTGGCTTTCTCTGCCCAGTAATTCTGACTCATTAGGAAAGGTCTGGATCCAACAGAGTTTTTAGGTTTCTGTGTAGAAGGAAAGGAGCCATGGCACAACTTTGTTCTGGTGAGGCCCTTGTTCAGAAGGTCATGTTGCGTGACCAGCCAGAAAGTCTGATCTTAACTACCCTCTCACTGTGATTATCATAGCTCTCTTCTCCAAGACCCTGAAGAGATACACATTTCCTAGCCATTTCCGATTTTTAATCTGATACCCCAGGAATGACCACTTAGATTATTCATGAAAATTAAAAGACTCTCATTTTGCTGCAATGTGGACAATTTGGAAGACTAAAGAAGGACTCAGAGGATTCGTTTTACTCCTCTTTTTCCATGGTCATAAATAAATTTTTTGTGAGGACACAAAGTATAATTTAAAAGGACAGGGTCTCTATCACAGAGTTGCAACTTGGATACTCTTAAAGATTCTTCTTCATGCTTTTGAAGAAACTGTCCAAATACAAAAAACTTAGGGGTGTGATGTCTAACATGAAAGACCTTCTAATAGTCCAAAAGGTGCACAGATAGGAAAGAAACTACCTAGACAGGAATGTACTGAGTTTTACAAACATGATAGATTCAAGAAAAATCCCTCAATCAATAATGGGTCTCTCTCCAATCAATACACTGTCTCTCATGAATTCTATATGAATCCCTTCTATAAGGGAAGGGAAGCAGAAACTCTGACACAGTAAACAGAAACTTTTTTAAGGTTTGGCTTTAAGTGCCCTTCAGGCCTTCACAAAAAGTCTGTTGCAGAAATTGAATGAGCAAGTTGTAATCAGGATTTCACATTACCCATAGCTTCTGCTCATGATATGACTGTTTTCATCCTCCACAGGATGCCTCTGGCCTTTCTGACACCCCCATCTATTGTGTTGTTTTCTATTGTGTTGAATCTCTCTTTTTCCCTTACAAATCCTGTGATGAGGAAGAATTATTTCACTCTGCAGAGCACTTCTATTATTTCCTCAGTGGATTACACGTGTTTCAGACAAATAAAAATTACATCTTAAAACACCCTGTGTTTATCCAACACTCCCCACCTGCCCTTGCCAAAAAAAACCAAAAAAACAAACAAGGAGAACCAACAACATGAAAAAATTTTAGTCTGAAATTATTTCACTACTTTCACTCATCACTGAGCAAATTTAATTGATCTGGTTCCCAGTGGCTAACAGCTTTCAGAAGATTGACTACCACTTAATATCATCTTAGTATATTTGATAAAGACTGATTTCTAGTCCAGATTACAGAATGCTGAGTTATAAATCCAAAATTTTGAGAAGACCACATTGGTTGAACGAGTATTTATGACAAATCAATGATGCATGAGAAGATCTTATCACACGGGTTGTGATTACCTAGATTTCCATGAACACAAATGACTTTTTTAGCTTGCAAATAACTTGGGCCAAGCTTTTAAGAGGTCTTTCCAAAGAGTGTAAAAACAATGCTACTCAATATAATATTTTTAAAGTCTTGGCAGGAGGAGTTCCACTGTATAAGATACCCACTAGATTCTCAAAAGGATGCACAGAAAATTCTGAAAGTTGAAAAAAAAAAATGTAATGTGGAATGCAAATAATGCTTACTAGGATAAACCACTTGTCACTTCAAAAAGATTGATGGACAACAGCATATTTGTTAACAATTTGGTCATCTCATAGCTGTGAACATTTATTAAATTGGTAAATTTATTAAATTGGTAAATTTATTATAAAAGCTCGTCACTACAAAGAGAACTCTCTGCTGTAGGGCTTAATCATAGAGTCATAGAATCATAGAATCATACAATAGTTTGGGTTGGAAGGGACCTTAAAGATCATTGAGTTCCAACCCCCCTGCCATAGGCAGGGGCACTTCCCACTAGATCAGGCTGCTCAGTGCCTTGTCCAGCTTGGCCTTAAACACCTCCAGAGAAGGGGGTGTCCACAACCTCTCTAGGCTACCTGTTCCAGTGTTTCACCACCCTCACTGTAAAGATATTAATATTGCAAACAATCATAAAACAAAGCATGCTCTACAAGAAAGACCTCCAGATGGATATGATTTTTTGAACTTCCTAACCTTTGTGTGATTTCAGCAAACTTCAGGCTATTTTGTGATTCATTGATGAATTTTTGCTGCACCATTTGAGTCATTTTTCTACCTGTCTCAAAACCAAAATAACAAGCAGACCTGTTCAGGTTACTGCTGATGCTTTTCTGTGGAGGTTCAAAAGAGGTTAATGGGTACAAAGGATCAACAGAGTCATGGTCTGTATTTACTTTCTGCTTCTGTATGGTATCCTCAGGAGTACTCTTAGAGCCTTACCTCTTTGCTCGTTTACATCCTACACCTCTAACATCTCATGAAAGTGATGTATGTTGGGATTTAGGGACCAATTATATTTCCTTTGTCTATTACAACTGATTCCATCATTGTTTTAATACTCTCAAAACTTTCCTTCTATATTCATACTCCAAAATCTAGGGAAAATTAAGTTAATTTCTTGGTTTAAATCTCAGCAAAGCCCTTATATTATATAAACATTTATTTCTGTTTAGAAAGCAGTGAGTTCAACATCAACAAGTCTTATTGTGCATTACATTAATCATGGCTTTAAGCCCATCATGTGTATTTTGAGAACAGTACCAACTCAGAAACACAAGTATGAAAAGAAAAAATAAAAAAATGCTATCATCTTCTAATTCTGAAATGTTTCTATTTTTCTGTGTGAAAGAATGAGCTATATGAAAGTGAAAAAGTGAAACCCATTACCCAAAAGTGTTTTCCAAAGCATAAAATAAATAATTGAACCCATTGAGATTCTTTTTTATGATCCATTTCAGTAATAAAAATTCTGAGTGTTATTTCTAAGAGGAGTTGATAGAAAAAATCAGGGAGGATTGATTTTTTAAATTGATTTTTTTCATTTCCCACTGCTTTTTATTTTTACTGGACATATTTCTCTCTTTTCTAAAAGGAAACAGGAATAGTTAGAAGATATGTTAGTTAATTAGTTTGTTAAACTTGAAATTTTGGAAGAAATTACCCTGAAAAGCATGAATTACTTGTTACTACTAATACTTGTAAATGAAATACAGATATCATCACTGGTAACATTTGTAAAGTACAATGTAAGCACTTCTGCACCTCAATTTTCCCATCCTGCCACCACACAAAAGGGTACAACTGAGATATTTCATGATCCTCACAGACAGCTTTTCAGAAATTCATACATAGATGTATGTATATCTCCCTATCTTGTACCTTTTATGGGAAAATCTTGTGAAATACAACTCTTGTTTTTTCTTTCCCCAGTTAAGGAGTCATCTCATTGTTCCTTTTAACTAAAACCCACAGTGCAGTATCAGTCTGACAGCTGGTCATGGTCAGTGCTAATGTAGCCACTGGAAACTGTCACAGCAAACGTGAGCTTCCATGACTTAAAGAAGCAGCAGACATTTTTTTTCTGCAAAGGACACTCACAGAAAGCTTATACAAAAGGTTAGTTTGTTCCTATTGTTATTAGTGTGGCACAAACACTGTCATGGATGTTCCACTGATAGGTGGAATTTTGCAGTGCAATCGATTTTAACTCCCTCCTGTCCACACAAAGCAATGACCAGACAAAAGGAACACACACAATCTTTCCACAGCAACCTCTAAGAGATATGAATGATGAAGGGGGCTGCCTGATTAAAGACAGACAGACATGGATTGTGTACTGGGGAATTAGAAGGTACAACCCCACTGCTGTCACCTCGGCTGGGATCACTTTGATGAAGAAGCAGTCAGAACACTACAGAGTTGTCCATTCAGTTTACACTTTTAGCCAACACAGTGTAAAAGGCCTTTGACAGCACATAAAGCTTTTTCTTTCCCTTTTCTCTGCTTTTTTTTTTTTTTTTAAGTAAGACAGTTTTATTTCCTAAAATCAGCTGGTTTTCAAGCATACACCCTTGGTCATGCTCCAAATAGAACTTAATTCAGTAGGTACCAGTCTAAGAAATCTTTCTTTTAACTTCATTAAATCCTATTTTTATATTAAACTCGGGTACCAAACCATACTTGCAGAAGAGAACACTGCTCAAGTACAAGGGTAAGACAAACTAAGATGTGGAGATGCAGGGCAGCCCAGCTAGAATCTTTTTCCTGATGAAACTCATGCGATTTTTTTTCTGCTGACTTCAAGGAAAGTAAATTAATATAATTAGATGCCATAGCTTTGGAGACCACTCACACTAATTTAAGGTCCATTAGCTGACTTCTGCTTGGATAATGTTTTATAATGTCTTGTAATCTAAAGAGGTAGGCGTAGAATTAAACTCTGCCAATTTAAGTCACTTGCACTCCCCATTTCAGATTACATTTTGCTCAAGTTTTTCAATAGTTCCAATATATAAAAATAACAACTTCAGTAATGTAAGCTGTAAGTAACAAGAGGAAGAGTTTTGAAAATAGGCAATTATTTCATAGATTATTTAAAAGGAAAAAAATACCTAACATATTGCTCTTAATTCAAGCTGAATTAGAAAAAGCAGTATATGGAAAATAAAGATAAAGGGGATTAGACTCATATACAGTGAGAGAGTAAGCCTTGACTTTTTTTTTTCAATCTAACACTATTTTCTTGCTCAGACAAACTTTCACTTCCTGGATCAGATGCTTTTTAGAAAATTTGCTGTCAGTGAAGGAGAGAGGAAAGGCAACAAAATTATTATAAAAGCAGGATTCTCAATCATTTTTTGATCCCTTTTAGCCAACACTAAAGGGCAAATAGAAAATGTTACTAAATCTTGCTGTTATTTATAGAAGGCATGTGAAACAAGAATTGTGTGTTCCAGTGGATTTACTAAACTTCTATCCAGAAATTACTTGTGTTGTTGCATTTAGACTTCCAAGTGTAAAACTACTGAGTTTTATTACCAATATATATTTTGATGACCTATTAAGTTGACCCCATTAATATTTCAGGTATGATGGTGGATGGATATATTTATAGAGAATCAAAATTTGGAAGAAGTATTAAAGACAGGTTTTGTGAAACGCTGAACAAATTGTCACAGTGTGATAAAATCCCACTGATTCCAAATCAGGGAAAGAAAAGGGTTGGTTATCAAATCAAGCTCTTGATTCTCCACTGCATAATCAGAAAACTGATATAAGAATTTTATAATTCACATGTGATATAAAAAAAAAAAAAAAGCAAAGTCAGCCATGTAAGCATTGGTGATTTTTACAGATCTTATTGTAGGATTTGTAACACTCCACAGAATGGAGGAGATTTTAAATCATCTTGAGATATGCTTGCCTCTTCTTCTCTGGTTCAGAACCCCTCAAGGTGGTTTACTGCCCTCCAGTACTCCTCTTTCTGTGGTTTGAAGATTTGCTAATGGACTATGCAAAGGTATGACAGTTTACAAATGTAATATAAAAGCTATAAATACTAAATAACAATTTTCAAGGAAGTCAAGGTTTCAGAAAAGCAAGTGAAAAGGGGGATGTGCTGCAAGTGTTGGAAGATTTCACTTTATTCCAATGTGATAATGATACAGGCATGTATATCCACTGTCAGCAATCTGTTGAAGAATATGTCACTCAGTTTTGTACAAATATTTGGAAGAACTTTTATATAATAAAAGCAAAGCCCAGAATTATTCATGAAGTTTAGCTACTGCACTGATAGAGGAAAAAAGGGAAGTTATATTATCTCTGCATGAAAATGGATGTACAAAATGCATCATCTACTCCATAGGCAAAGCTACTCCCTCCCTTGTCAAGAAGATGAAAAAATATTACTTTGTTTCTTTGCCCTTTCTGACTGCCTTATCATCCCAAATGTGACAAGCTACTGTCCATGTAGACTGCAAGGATTTTCCAGACACAAGACAGTCCCAAAAGCCAAGGCCAGAGGGACCCTTTTGCTCTTTCTTGTTTTCAAAATGTAAAATCCTTGCTTGGAACAGTTATTTTACATTTGTCAAACTGAAACATTTCAGGAGCAAGACATAATTTCTCTGTCGTATCTGTCACTCTGTAGAAAGGGTCAATGCAGACAGAAAACTCTTCAGGACAGACTTCATTTTTAGTAGCAGATATTTTAAGTTTTAGACTTGGGATTTTTAAGCTCTTATTTAAAAAGCTTAAGCCATCCAGTCACAGAAGGTATAATTATTTTCCAATTTTTTTACAAATACTCATCTCTATAAATGTAGTTCCTCTTTGTCACAGCCTTCACATGAGCACTAATGTCTGCCCTACCAGCTGTTCTTTCAAAGAACCCCTGCATACTGCAGGCAAATGGGCATGAGGAGCCCAGTGATGCAAGTCATAGAGACAGAAGGAGAATGAATGGCATCCTAATTTGGCCATCATCTTGGGAGACTTAAGTTTCATAGTTTCATCACTGACTTCTAGGGCTTCAGCAAGTGAAGGGGAGGTCTATCACAACTCAATGATGGCCTAAGTCCTAAAAAATTATTTGCTTCTTAATAATGAGTCCCAGTGTTAGGTTTCAGGGTGGAAACAACTAACAGCGGATGGCACTGTGAGATGCTCAGTGTTTAGAAAAGGAGAATTTCCCATCCTCACACAGAGCTTCTAGGCCCAACTAAATTCTTCACCTCAACATCTCTTTTTTAGTCACAGAGCACAGCTTGAATGGCTGTGCTGTCACCACCTTCCAGCAAAACTTCTCCTAAATATGTCCATAGGCTTCAAGGATGAATCTGGTATAGCACCCCTCTGATCCAGTAGCTGGACCCCCTCGGTGCTGCTCAGCCCCACTGCAATGCCCTCTCAGTTTAATTCTTCATCCATAATTGCAGTTCTTGCTTTCATAAGTGTGTGGTAGATTCCCCAAAGCATACAGATGTTTGCCAGGAGTGACCACATAATTCCTTAAATATGATATTCCCTTTCAAGAGGCAGGATTGAGGCAGGGTCACATTATTTTAAAAGCTTGTTCAGTACAATCCAAGTGGCTGACAGGTGTTTAGCCACACAAATTCATAATTACAGCTTCTGCTTCACAAATATTTCCCTTCATTTTGCCAAAAGTGTTCTTCTGGAGTCTAAAGCTTCCCAGCAAACAATATGAAAAATATCCTCTAATGGAAATTACTGTTGCACAAAGTACCATTTAATAATTTAAGCCCAGTCTTTAAAGTAAGCCTGAAAAATAGAATCAGCTGCAAAATCACCATAAGCTGTGAAAAGAACTTCTTAAAAATTATTATGTTTTAATTATCAAGATTACAGGGCTAAAACAGTTTAACAGAGAAGACAAAATAAATTTTCAGCTCAAATGACTGTCAGTAATCCTCAGATATGTTTCAATAAAGGCTTTTACAATTAGGCATCTAGTACCACTTATTGCTTAGCACTGAAAAAACTATCAAACACTCAAAATCTAGTTATTTCTGTGGCTGAGAAATACGTTCAAAATGAAGAAGCCCTAATATGTTTCTAATCCATGCTAGATGAAACACAATCCTTTGATTTTAAACTGCAATGGCCTAGCATATAGATCACAGAATGATAGAATCTAATAGTTTGGGTTGGAAGGGACCTTTAAAGGACATCTTGTCTGACCCCCTACAATGAACAATCACATCTTCAACTAGATAAGTAACCAGGATCAGGATATTAAGGAATACCAACCTCACCTAAAGGTTGATTTTGAAATGTCCCTGGCCAAAGGATCTACAGCTCATTCACAGAGGACAGGCTGAAGGAGCTGGGGTTGTTCAGCCTGGAGAAGGGAAGGTTTGGGGGGACCTCAATAGTAGAATAACTGAAGAGGCCCTACAGAAAGGCTGGGGTAGGACTTTTTAATGGGGTACAGGATGGCAGGATGAGGAGTAATGGGTGCAAATTGGAAGAGGGGAGATTTAGGCTGGATATAACAAAGAAATTCTTTACTGTGAGGGTGGTGGGACCCTGGAACAGGTTGCCCAGAGGGGTTGTGGATTCCCCATCCCTGGAGGTATTTAGGGCAGTGGGGTTGGAACTAAATAATCTTTGAGGTCCCTTCCAACACAATTCATTCTACGATTCTACTCAAGTCCCATCCAAACTCATCTCCAGACACACCTGGGTATAATAATACCTAAAATACCTCTCATCCTCTCTTTGCTTTGCCTCTGGTAGCTAGCATTTAAATAATGCTCCAGGTGCAATCTGAACTAAGATAACTACTTTAATACAAACACAGACACTCCATTAAAATAATGCATTCAATATGGTAGAAAGGGGACTGAAACTGAATCTCACACACATCACAAGTATTCCAGTACAGAAGCAATGGAATCTGGAATAAAAACTGGCATGTGCACAAAGTAAATATTACCATTTTTTAATGGGTTTGTATTGTACATTAAGTCTGTAAATGGTATAATGCCTTTAGAGGAGGAAAAAGAATGCCTTAAAAAGATAATTGAAAAGTAAGTCTCAGTGTAATGGAACTTTTCTAAGTGCTTAACTGTATCATTTTGCTAAGGCATTTTAGAGAAAAAAAATTATCAGTTGTGTTCAGTCCATCAAACTCATATTTTAACCATAATTTATATAGAAATTACTTTTTTCCAAAACTAATAAGCAGTACATTTTAGCCTCAGAAAAAAAGGTGCCACGAAATTAAAATACAGCATACTGGATACCAGTAAAGGAGAGAGTAATGAAAAGAAGAATTTCATACAAACCAGAAACATACTTATGCACAACCATCCATTGATGTAAACACCAATTTAACTAAGTAAAAATTTCAGTGTCTTGTTTTAAAGTATCTAGAATGTTTAAACTATACATAGGGACTGAATGTACATGCCCTCCACACTGAATAATCTATACAGACCACTGTGATAAGACACATCCATTTATCTCCTTAACATACACAATTAGTTTGATCTGCTATTTGCAGCAGCACAATTACTTTTTTTCAGAATATACATGAAGGAACCACAGTACTGAGGTACAACTGTGTGAAAAACAGAAATTGCATAATCTCTACATAACACAGCATCATAATACCGAGATTGTATTGTGAGATGCAAAGATGACACTGCCTCAATCTGACAAAGAAATGCAAAAAAAAAATTACTAAAGCAATATAGGATATATGGCAATTCAAATAAAAACTTTAGCTTTTCTTTTTTTCAGATGATCTGCCTGTATGCAAAGTAATCTGTTTTGGTTTGAATGTTTATACTTAACAGGAATGCCAACATAAGCTTTCAGAGAAACTACCACATGTCCATCTCAATTTGTGCCCACCTACACACACTTTTGAAAAGTGAACAGAAAAACTTACATGAATATGTTCTTAAATCAGTGTATCTCTGTCTTTCAGGGAAGTGAATCACAAATCAACACCCATATTAAAAATAAGATGTCTTTCTGGTTTTAATTGAATTTTTAGTGAGAAAAATGGGTATTAAATTACCTCATTTCTAACAGAATATATTTGCTAAGTGCAGCTAAGGCACACCAGCAGGGAGCTTAGCTGCTCACTTCTCTGTGTTTATGTGAGTGTCTGATGTGGGTTTTGGTTGTAGCAGCAGAAGTCCAACAACACACAGGACTGACACTGCCACCAGCAAGTCATTGATGTGCCAGAGGCTTTGATGCAGCAAGGAACATGAGCAGGTTCCTAATGCTGCCCATGTAAGTGGCACTAGTCATATAATTTAAGCACACAGCTGAACTGGGAGTCTGCACTCAGGTCCTGCAAGGCAAGTCCATCTTTTTGGGGACCTATGCCTTGCCTAAATGTAAAAGTGTAAGAAAACACCACCTGCTTAAAGATCAGCAGGTGGTGTTTACGCACTCTAGAAGATAAGGCTTGATCATATGGACAATATCTTCCTCATAGCTCTGCATATTATAATAATATTTATTCATATTAAAAAAGGATGTAATTTATAATAGTAATTTAATACATAACTCATAAGAAAATATTCTGTGATCATTTAAGCACTGAAAAAAGCAACAAATGTTGGGAAAAAAGGTGTAGAGTTTTTTTTACACAACTCAGCTATTCACTGTAGCAAGCTTCATATTTTTATAACCTGCTTTAAACCCCAGTTTTCTGTGATGTTGATCCCTCTTTTATTAGTTACAATGATTTATAAATTAAACATAGCAGAAAGATAGCAGAATGGCACCTTCTGATAAACTCATATAGTCCAAGATTAAAAACCCTGACTGTATTCCATGAGTGCAATACTGTTCTTTTCCAATTATTATATACCTTAAGAATTGTCTGTTGTACATTGCACTCCAAAGAATATTAAATATAAGTTGCACACCCAAATTAATCAGCTGTTTCATTTGCAAATATATTCTTCCTTTCAAAGCATGACTTCCAATGTGCAAAGCTGTCACCTCCTTAATGTGCCACTGGTGTGGCATGTGTAGTAATGGCTTTTATAATAATGAAGAGAATTTTTGAAAAGACCTAAATAGGCTCCATGTTTTGAAACACAGGCACTATCTGATTTCATTGCTGCCATTTAAAAGTCAAAGGAAAACATCTCAGCAAAAGATGCACAAGATGCAAAGCAGAGAATATTCTACAAGCAAAAGACTGGCACGGAATATTAAGTTACTACACAAATTAGCATCAAAATTACCATAGCCATGCTGTCTTCAAATTCTTGCCATTTCATGAAGTCAAGCTGAATTACACTGAGTTTTTGCTAAAGGCGCAGCTGGCATGTTGTGCTTCCCAGGATGTAAATGCATATTAATGGCTATTTGAAAATTATAATAGTGCATGAGTAAATAATAAATGCTTTCCTCTCCTCCTCTTTAAGAGGTTATGGTCTGTTCCCACACACACAATGCAGTTTTCTGTCTTGAAAAGTTTTGAAAACTGTGTTCCAATGAGAAGTGCAAACCTATGAGGTCTGTGTAGGTTAGAAAGCCTAGGGGAGGATGGAAGTCTCAATCACAGGTTCAGGATAAGGTCTGCAAAGGCTGTGCAGGTGTACCTTAGATATATTAGCATCTTAACTAAATTTCTCCAGGGTGCAAGACAGACCAGCTGTATATCAGAAAGTGCTAGCATACTGTAAACTACCAGAAAAAAATCAATGCAATTACCCTGTAAAGAATCAAACCATATTTCAGTCTCCCACTATACAAAATTAACCTTTAGAAATGGACAGTTTCAGGCTTCACAGACCAATTCAGTCATAACCAGCTGTGCTGGTGGTATATTTATGCTGTGATCACTCATAAATGATATATGGTATTTTTTTTAAATCTGAAGAAACTGGAGGTTGGAGGATAATGCTAAATGTCAGCATTGGAGCAAAATGAAAGTCTCAGCTTCATTCTTGAACAGGAAAAGGAATTCTTAAAGATCACTCACAAATCACTTATATAAACCTTTAGAAAAATAAAAGAGTACATGCTTGTGACGTTTGGGCTTCACTTTTGAAAGCCTAGTTGATGAGACTGCAAGTGTTTGATTCAAAGGGCTCAGGCACAGAGACAGTTTCCAACTGTGCACAGGGGCCAAAGGGCTCTAAGGGTCAGTTCACAGCGAAGCTGAACAAGGATGACATTAAATGCAATTCAGCTTTAAAACAATGCTTTCTCAAAGAGGCTCTGCTCTCCTTTCTGAGGTTGGGGTAAATGCTCTGAGGTCGGGAGGCCATAATGCTTGTCAGTGTGTTCGATGCACATTAAAAAGACAGGCTATTAAGGAAGAGTCTCTGACATTTACTTGGGAGCCAGACCTCTCCTCTTCCACGTGTCCCCTTCCCCAGTTTCATCACGTTCTCTAATTAAGCATCAGTGCAAGGCAATATAATTGAACAGATGTAGAAGCCATTACCAGGAATTACCCATTCCTGTATCAAATCAGACTGTACAGAAAGGGCCGTGTTTGGGATGGGTGAACTTAATTGCCCAATGGTCCCCAAGAGAGATGTACAAATAGATCAAGACATCACACATGCACAACTGATCTCAGCTGCAACACAAGCTTTTTGTCACTCCCTCATCCATCTTTGCTTACTAGGGTTAATGGTGGCTAGAGCCAATGCTGGACAATTTAATAAATAAGAGCATTGGATGTGTTTCAAATGAAGCATATCAGAACACAGGATTTAGTGACATTTTGATTAAAGGTCTATATACGGTGAAGGGTTTTTTACGAGGCAGCTGCTTAAAAGACAATGTATTTGAGTAAAAACAGGCCAGGGTAGCTGGTATCCCTTGGCAATTTATGCTGAAACATTTGTTTGCTTCACAACGATCCAATTCACAATCATTGCACTTGCACGGTTGGTTGATTAAATCAGTATCTCTAGCAGTCATTACAGGAGCAAAGAAAAAAAAAAGTCAATTGCTAAAGTAATCCCTTCTGTGTTATGCAAAATAGATAAATCACAAGAGTGCATTCCATTTCATTTTCCAGCACCTCCATCTCTGTTTACATTTCCAAGGATAAAGTACTGAATTTTTAAATTACAGAGTCATCAATAGCATTGAATTAGAAAAAGTGTTAATTTGGAGCAGTTGTGATAGCAGTTCTGAAGGGACTGCACACCTAACAGTTTATTAAACAATTACAGATTCACTGATCCTGTTCCAGGAAAGGGCCGATTGGTTTGTCTGTTCTCTTGTTTGTTTGTTTTCTTATTTGTTATTTGGTGGCTTTTTTTAAAAAAAAAGAAACAAAAATACAGGTATTCAAATAGAGTCATTGAGAATTTGAAGACAAGCCACTCTATAGCTCAGACTGCTCATCTCTGTGCTGTGAAATGCACAGACACAACCTGGGTCCTTAGTTCCAACCTGGGCTATTGGAAGTAACAAAAGATTTTTTTAAAGGCACAGATATGATGCATTCAGGTAACAGAGAAAAGAAAAAAAAATAAGGAGGAGTCTGGCAAGCAGGGAAAATGTTAACTCTAGAGGGTGATGCTGCATTTATTTAGACCTGGATGGATGTCATTAAGTTGAAAAGAGCAACAGCTGGCAGGGACAGAAACTGGAAATGAAGAGACAGCCCTTATACTGCAAAAACACAAACTAAAAGATTGGATTGTTTAATTTAGATAAATCTCTGTGAATTAGAGCATTTCAATCTTTTTTTAAAATAGCATTTTATTTATAAAATGTTACCCTAGGCAGTTTCCAAATTGCTCAGTGAAAAGGCTGTCGATATCGTTAGAGAAAGATGAAGGAGCCTTTTAAACTAGGAGCAATTTCTGCATTTCTCTTCATTGTCATGACTGTAACACAGTTTTGCTGTGACAACACACCAGATTCCAAGGACACATTGAATGGCTCAACAGCTCTAAATATGTAACATTCCTGAGATGGGAGGGAAGGCAAGAACTTGAGTACAATTGTGTTCTTGTGTTCACCATAAAGGTAGTTCTAAAAACAACGGAGCTATACCACTGTTAGACAGTCACTAAGTGTCACAATATATATAATTTTCTTCTTGTTTTTGTCTGCATCTCACATGTTAGGCAGGTAGTTTCTATACTAAAATTTTTTCTTGCCTGTTTCATTGCATTCGTGTTAAAATAAATTTCCCAGCATAGTCAGGTGTTTGACATTTGCTTGTTTCAAACTATTCTTTCACACAATGATATTGGTAATGAGTAGTAACTGAAAACCCTTAGACAACACTTAAGTCAAATAAAACTGCCTGCAACAAGCACTAATCCATTATCCAAATTTTGTCACAGAATCTACTTGGATTGCATGAAGTAAAGGCAAATCTTCCCCAGATAAAGACTGATTTGTTTCACTGCAACCACTAAGCATATATTACCATTTATGCATAATATTACCAATTAAATGTAATACCACTGTCTGTCTCTTACACATTCTGGTTACTGATTAATGCTTCAATGGTGTATTAGAAAGTCCGAGATTTTCTTTATCCACGGATTACAGGCTTTACATTAGACAAACATAGCAGATGGGATCCCACCAGGAGCAGATTCTTAAGCATTATTTGAATGATCACAACCTGATCAAAATCCCATGGGCCATTTTAATGTACCAAGAAGTGAGTTTCACCGAATTGAGTCTTTTATGAATACAAATAGTTGCATTTCCCCTTTCTCAGCCATCTTCGCTAATCTCTTGTCTCTTCAAGCAGCTGCCTTTGTGGTAGACTGGTCCCTTCTCAAACTCGGAGGAGAATTTAAGAGGTGGATTTTGTTGAGAAGGTAGTTGAGAGCTCAGAAATCATGAATCAGGATGGAAACTCGAGAGTGTGATTTGAAATTTATTTATGCTTAAACATAATATTCATAATAATTTTAATTTACCTAGACATTTTCTCGATTATTTGAAAAGGTTTATGACAACTCTTTGAGTTCAGAAGGTAGAAAAGGCAACAAACCCCTTTGCTGAATTTGTTTGAAAGTTAAGCAGCACAAACAAGCAGGCGCTTGCTTTGTGTGCAGGCAAAGTATGTTTATCTGGCCCTAATAATGAGTGATTTGTTTGACTCATACACCTTAATGTTCTGTTACATGATTAACTCTGCAGATAAGAGACTGATTACTGTAACTTTACACAGTACAAAGTGCTTGGGAGTACAAATGATGTCTCTGAATGTTTTCCTCGTGCAAGACAGAGGTATTTTTCAATGACTAAAGAATCTGTGTACTCTAAATCGTCTCTTTTTAAGTCTCTTCCTCTTACCATTGACTGGGTGGGGAAGTGGAGTTCCTGGTAAATATGACAGCAACTTTTTCACAAGTGTCTAAATACTCACAGCTGTTTTGCAGAACAATACATTCTTTCACTAAACTGTCAACCTATCTCAAAAAAATCCACTCCCTCCCCCTTAAATTCAAATGAGATTTAGAGAATGGTCTGGTCTGCCGAATCTACAACCTGCTGATCTGCCTGGATATAAAGGAAGGTAAACAAAGACAGAGACATATGAACAACCTCCATTTGAAGAATTAGCGTGTCCTTCCTTTCTTATCAGCAATTACGATTGCTGAAGGCTATCTGGAAAGCATTCTGAGATCAACTGATGTTTAAAATGCCCTTGCCACATAACAAAGTATCACAACCAAAATTTGATCCCTTTCTAAGCATGTCGCAGAAACATGATCTCTTTTCATTTCAAGTACATGAGTGCAGGGCTATGTGAGATCTGCTGCCTGCAGTACAACTGATGATACTTTAGATAAGAAGGATGAGATAGCTTTCAGTCTTACAAGGGTAACAGCCCACTCCAATGAAAGTTTTGAATTTGTGTTTAATATTTAATCAACTTAATACTTTGATTTATGTAGGCTACTGTGTATACACCAAGGGAGAGAGGAGAGTACTTTCACAGAAAAGCATTTGGGGAGAAAAATGTTGACATTTCTACTCAAGTGAAACTCCTAATTGTGTATAAATCTTTTATAGTTCTTCTGTTTCTCTGAAAAATTTGC
This sequence comes from Turnix velox, assembly GCA_013400935.1. Classification (NCBI taxonomy): domain Eukaryota; kingdom Metazoa; phylum Chordata; class Aves; order Charadriiformes; family Turnicidae; genus Turnix; species Turnix velox. Next base: position 58,024 of record VZTY01020003.1, read on the forward strand.
TTTCACACTGCAAACACAAAATTTCTAAGCTGTGGTTTATGATCAGCACTCATCATAAAACACTGTCATTTCTCCTCATTTCCAGTATGAAACTAGCACTAGTATCAGACACCCGGAAAAGCATTAATGCATACACAATAACCATCTATTGTCATCATCTTCAACTATGTAGAAATCTTTTATTGAGACATCTAAAAGCAGCTCTTGATACAACAAAAGGGAGGAAAAACCATATATACCTTGAAAAGACTGAAAGAAATGAGAGCAATTGCTTTATGAACAGAAGTCCTAGTATTCGTAATGATGGATATTTTCATCCTTAGTATGTAGTGGTAGTTGAGAAGAAAGTTCTCTTATATAAACTTAAATATCATAATAGAAGTGTTTCCTCCATACACTATTTTTACAGACTAAAAACCAATAAGATATTGAAAATGTGCATCAAAATATGCTGTAAAAGGGTCTGATGGCTTTCCTATACAAGGACAGTTTTGCAGGTCAGTTACCATGCCCTTGACAACTGCTAAATACAAAATAAGCAAATAGCATGTTCTCGACTACTGAACTGTAAAACATGTTGCTGCTCACTGTCATGAGAAGACTGTGGTATTCTCTCTTCTCCACTTCTGATGGGATACTTTGAAATTGTCTCATATATCCCTTAGCAAGTGCACTTTTAATGCACTGACTTTTGACTTCACAACTTCTTTTCAGATGCCAATCCAAAAAGCGTGTCAGCACTAGACAAGTCTATTCACACAGTCTGCTGGTGGTGGTCTTGGGGAGGGAAAGTGGGCAGAATGGTTTTGTTCCGACAAGAAGAAAAGTAAGTGACCTATGAAATGTGAAGCTGGCCTTTTCTTTGCTCTCAGTTGTCTGGACAAGTAAAGGGACCACCCTCTTTGTTATGCTTATAGCCCTTTTGTCAACACTACAAGCTCCAAATTGGTATTTCCTGAATGGCTAAACAAATTACAAGCAACCTGCTAAATCATAAAAGAAATCATGGCAAAACCATGAAAAGAATCATCACCCTTGCCATGGATTCATCAGACTTTCGGGAAAGAAAGTGTGAATAGAAATAACTTTGTCTTGCAAAGCTCTAATGACTCCAAGGGAGAGAAGCAACAAGCAAAACCATCCAGGGCAGTTTTACCTCTCTACATCCACACAAAACCTCAGGACTCATTTGATGTAGTAAAACAGGTATCTCATTCTACATTACTTTGCACTCCATTTACACTAAATTGAATTCTTTTAGTAGCTTTCACATTAAGAATGGCATGACAACACAGAAGCAAAGTCCTACAACTTTTCCATCTTGACAAACCAGTATTAACCAACAAGTCATTTAAAATTTCAAAAGAAAAGCCAACAGGTTTATATGAGGTTATAGTTAAATTATAAGACATTATTTCTTTCTAAAACTACCTGATAAGGGATTCAACGAGATGCTAACTCGTTGAATACTTTGTGGTGGGAGAATTGCTCAGACAACCAGCTCTCTTAATTTCCTCAAGGTGTCACATCACCTTTAAGCAAGCCACACCAGAGGATCTCACAGCCTGCTCACAACTGATTCCTCCAGAGCTGAATCTACTCACACCTTCTCTAAGGATGTATCATTTGTCTTGCACAGCTGTAACATTTAATACTGGGTTGTTGTTTTTTTTTATCATGGACTATGCTTGCAAGTCTAACAATTGGCAAAGTGCTGACATCAGCTGTCTTGTAGCTTGAATCCAAGGAATCCAAACTATGGCTCTATTTTATATACATTTACCAACTTCCTCTTGCATTAGCTCATGCATTCTTCCAGTAGTTCTCATATCTATCGTATACATACCATTATTTTAGCCATATGCTAAATGCCCACTCAAGCTCCAGTTACTTGAAAACAGCAGTGGTTATTTTTGCTATGTATTTTCAACTGCTTGCTTCGATGATTCTTGGTCTGCACATCTGCTTCAGGTCAGTCCCTGTGTAGTCTTCTCTTAGTCCTTTGAAGGGCACTCCCATAACCATGTGAAGCCTATTTGATAGTTAAGTGTTTAACTGCTTATCAGCCATTCACTCAAGCTCCTATTACTTAAGAGACACACATAGTGTAGATTTAGTATTTTCCAGATTTAAGTAGCACTGGTTTAGCCTTAAGCAAGGAAAAAACAGACTCTATGACACGTTCCTTTCATCTAAAATCTATTAATGCAGCAAAACTCTTACTGCAAATTGTTAATTTTTAAGGTCTTAAATAGAATGATTCTTTTCACTGAACTCAATGAAGCCATCTCATCAGGAAAAATAAGGAGTTATCAGTAGGCATGTCAAGGATATATATATTTTTTAATTATTTTGAAAAAGTTGAGGTAAATTTATACAAGTGCTCCAAGAGAAATCTGATCATTCTCATCCTCCATAGTAACTGTTCTGAACAATATAAAAGGACAAAATATATACATATTTTTAAATCTATTACTATAGAAACACATTGCTGTTGCTGGGGGAAAGCATATAATTTCTGTGTTACCCGTAGTGTAATTTTTTTCACACAGCTCTGTTTCAAAAAGATGCTGAGCTGCTATAAAATATTTTCAATGACTCTCCACTTTCATAGGTGTTCACATTGTTACAATTATGATTACTTCCACAACTCTATATTATCAATTACTGCAAGTAAAAAGCCACTCTAACTCATGACACAAAAACATTAAAATTGCATCACTTAATCAGGAGACAGCTTGAGGAAAATTGCAGCACATACCTAAAGTGTTCAATGTGGTCTTGAGATGTTAGCACTAAACAGCCAGAACTTCTTGCACAAGAACAAATGCTTTACATCACAGAGTAATGGAATCCTTAAATATGGAGCATGACATGCTGAATGCATCTGAACAACAGTAATTGCAGCTTCTACTTGAAATTCTTTTGGGGAATTTGATGAGCTCAAGTTTCAGTACCACCATGAAAAATTTATACTGTAGGAATGGACAAGGGAATGGAATAATGGAGTAGAGAAAGAAAAGACTTCAGGAGACATGCCATTTCTCCTTCTTTATTGTGGGCCTGCTCCTCCTCTACAAACAGCAAAAGTCTGCTGTAAAATGATGAATCTCTTCGAATAAAAACTATTCTAAAGACATAGAAAGTCTTTAGACTTTGGTGGAGGGAGAAAAGGCTATGAAACTTTAATGGGTATTTTCATCCTTTTGAAAATGTTCAATGATGTCAGTAGAGCTAGGATTTTTCCAAGGAAAACTGTATGCAGTTAGAAAATGTTCCCCAAAATATCACTGAAACACAAGCTATGTTTATATTCACAAACATGGTGTCACGACAGGAGTGAATGTGGGCAACAAAGCACTTATGCTGAGGATCAAATCCTCAGACCAGGTGCACTTGGGGCACTTTACTGTGAAATTAATCACAGTTTGATCCTGTTGACTGAGTATCTGTGAGCAGTTAGAGAATATTGACTGTACCCTTGAAGCACAACTTCCTGTTAATTTTCACCTGTAATAAAACTTGTGTGCCCCAAGATCACCCTGCAATGTGAATATTTCTGATCTGAACTGAAATGCTAAACATGCCACAATCTACAACTAAGCTTAGTAAACCCTAGCAATAATATTTATATTTCATTTCTCACAGCCTAGTAAACCTTAGCAGTAATATTTATATTTCCTTTCTCACAGTCATCAGAATTTGCAGGCAACTCTTTTTTTTCTGACACCACTGCAATTTATGCTCATTTTATCCCTTCATCCCTTATTTTCATAATGATGGCCTTCACTGCAATGAATGCATCAAATCACAAGAAAATCAAACTGCCTTTAGACTCTGGTAAGTACATGGAAATTCAGAAAGGTTTGTCTCAAGTTCCAGAATTGCTGCATAGTTCTGAGGAATTCACACAATCATTTGGGATGAGGGTGCTTTGTCAATACACTAATAATTTGATAATACATGTTAGCAATACTCAGTATCAATCAAAAAAGGGAATTTCATTTATATATTTACACAGCTTGCTAGTATGTCATTTTTATCACCCTGTGTGTATAAAATACACTATTCTTAGATTCCTTTCCTTTCTCAACATCCGCATTGAACTGAGAGGCCTGAAATTGGTGCTGCCCTCATCACTCCTGAGAACATGGACAAGAGCAATCAAGATTATGTGGTATGAGTGGGATTTGGACCTTTCACTGCCTTGACCCACATCTATTTGGCTGAATCTGACCAGATGCTCTCCTAGGTGGTTTCTTCTTGCAGAATTAACTAAATTGTGCATTGATCAGTTACTTTTAAACATTCAGCAGAAACTAGTCCTGCAGGTGGTCAGGACAGCCTTTTGCACAGAAGACAATTAGGGGATGTTTTGTATGTACTTTGAGATAATTTCTAGTGATGGATCACATCTGCACTTAAGATGATGTAGGACACTGGCTACTGGATACAAAAATTCAGCAGAATAGCCGAATAAATCATAAAATACTTCTTACAGTTGCTTTTTTGGAGATATTTTAAATGTAATGCAATCATATGCAGAAAAATGATAAATTACTTTGAATTTTAACTTCCAGTAACACAAAAACCCCCACGCATTAAATGCTATTATTTCCACAGTACTTTTAAACACATAACCCAGTTTTTAAAATGTATGCATATGTGTCTATCCAAATGTCTGTACATATAAACATAGCTTTACACAGAAATCTTTTCCAATGATTCATGAATACATCAAATGAATTTCTGAATTTTAAGTTTGAATTTTAACTTCCAGTAACACAAAAACCCCCACGCATTAAATGCTATTATTTCCACAGTACTTTTAAATACATAACCCAGTTTTTAAAATGTGTGCATGTGTGTGTCTATGTAAATGTCTGTACATATAAACATAGCTTTACACAGAAATCTTTTACAATAATTCATGAATACATCAAACGATTAACTCCAAATTCATTTTAGCAGCAACAGGAAAATTCAACATTCACACAGCTCAAATTCATAGTTATCCTGGAAACTGTTTTGATATAAATATTAATAACTAATGGATATAGCTCCACAATTTCCTACTCTCTAATTACTTTTACTAGAAGATTTTCTCTACTCTCATATCAAAGGAATTTAGTGAATTCATGTCTATATTTCTTTTTAATGTGCTGTAAACAAACCTGCATGAATGTTTGTATGGATTTACGCAGACAGACCTTTCAATACATCACTATCAGAGAACAAGGATCTGGCTTTTTTGTTCTGTAATGTTAAAAATGCTTTTCAATATTTCCCCACCTTTAGATTAGTCCTTAATCCTGCAAACACTTCTGCATAAGAAGCCTTTCTTGAAAGCCCATATGAAACTCACAAAAGTAAAAAGAAGAATTAACTTGTACTTTCCCATGTGGAACTGATTATAAATCTGCTGATTTAATCTACAATTAACAGGGCAGAGAAGAGCAAGTATGGCAGCAAACCTAATAGAAATGGCTGAATTTCTTCTATCTGCAGTGCATGTATCTGCCCATCAGCTTTCTATTGCATATTTCTCACTCATCTCATACACAATTTCCACTGAAGGCAGGACTTCAGTGAATATTATGCACACTGGCAATAAAAAGCAGCTTGCTGAGGTAGAATTATGTTGTTCTGAGGTTATACAACTTGCTACAGCACCAAGTGCTAGATTTTATTGTTAATAGATATTTCTTCTGCAACAATCTGTAAATTTTCTGGCTGCAAAAGCAAGGAGAACAAGGTCACCTCTGCAGCAACAAATAATGAGTAAAAATGTGAATCTTCTTGGGAAGAAGTTTTGTCCCTGCTTCCAGCTGGCTGGAGAAGAACCATTTTCACCCCAAAACCTATGTTAGCACTGCAATACAGCTGGGTGGTCACAGCCTTGTCTTCCTGCCTAGTCTCTTGACCAGCACAACACTAGTGCTGACATGATCGTGTTATCTGTCTGCCAGAGAGCTGGGTGTTCCAGCAAAAAGATTCTGTTTGCCTCAGTCAGTAGCCACAGCCTAAGGAGCACCTCAGTCATGTGCAAAACTCTCATGTTTCTATCAGCTTTTCACATTTGTCTGCAAAACAGCACTGCTGTGTGTCAAGCAGGTGACATGACATTCATACTGACAGACTGTGTCCTTACAGGTGAACACATGCGTGGCTCTTGCAACACCACTGTCTCACATCATTTCACCATCTCAGCAGAGGATGAAATCCAACAGGACAAAAAATCAAACTAACAGACATCAGTAATGAGGTAGATATGAAGCAGATAGGGAAAAAAAACCAAACCAACAACAAAATCAACAACCACATCTAAAAGCCAAGCACTAATTCTTGCTTGCCTGAGAGCAGAGTTTGGCATTCAGGATTGCAGCTTTTTTTATTTTTATAAGCACTCAGTCTTATGAAGTGATGACTGGTTTTAGTGAGGATAGTTTATCCATTCTTGATGTCACATTGAAACTCAGCAGGTTTTTTGTTAATGTGTTAGAGTAGAAAAAGATCAAAAAAAATATAAAAAGAAAGTATCCTGCCAGAAACTTGCACCTCAAAGAAAGATAACTACTCTGCTAGCTAATTACTCCAGTGGAATAACACCACGTCACTTGCACTCTACCTGTTGATATTTATGCTTCAGGCAGCAGTAGTGAGGATTCAGAGAGCTGTCATGCTAAACCAGGGGTGGAAACCCTTTTTTAAAAAGATCACATTTAAGAAGCTGTCCTTTAAGCAAACTGCCTGGCACGTATGCTCACCATCACACAGAGTGATGTTCAATTCTCTCAGCCAGTCAGAGTCTAAAGACAGAAATATTACTGAGAAAGGAATGAAAAGACAGAAATATTACTGAGAAAGGAATGACAAAACTTCAAGAATATTTATTTACTTCTCTCTAGACATTTTTCTTTCTCTCTAGAACTTGTGCCAACATTTTTACCTATCACAGAAGAGTGTGAACATCACCCTCTATTCATTTAGTCTTCCCTTTCTGTCAGTTCCAAAAGTTTCACAGTTCAACCAGCTCAGAAACCTGCACCTTCTTTATAGGTGAAGAGGGACACCAAGACTCTCTAATATTGGCCCTGTCAATATCTCACAACCCGTGGTCTGAGAAATAATTTCAAGAGGTAAAGGGACATTTGGTTTGCTATGTTATTCACTCCTTAGTCTATCTGTGCAAGGCCTCCCAGGTCTAGTGCCACCCATTCTGTTATGGGACCAGTGTAGAATTAAGCAAGGAGTTAGCACAAGTGCTGTCCCAAAGTAGATCTTCTTAAAGTATACTACAAGGACAAATGAGATTCTGGTTCCAAGACAGAATATAATTCCATGTCACCCACATGACACAGCATTCAAAAGAGTAACACACTCTCTAATGTATATGGGCAATCACTCCAAACTTTTCTGCTTTCTAACCAGTGACTGGACATTAATTTCTTGAAATTCCTTGCTCAGAGGCATTTCTGACTACGTATTCTGTTGAAAAATTTATTCAAAGCCCTTGAATAATGTACAAATAATATTTGTTTAAAAATCTAAAATAGATATGAATGGTTGAGCTTTCAATCTTATTGAAAAAACCCCTTAAAATCTTAGCTTTTCTTTTAAAAGTTTGTGTTAATTCCTTTCCAGCCTCACAGCTTTTTTATTTATCCTCTTGAGTTATAATCTATTATAAATGGTGCAAAGTAAAACTTACCAATTTTAAGAGCTGTTTAATATTTTTTAGAAGTTTGACAAAAATGGCCTTTTCCTATTTATTTTTTTAAAAAGCTTCACCTTCACATGTCATTCTGGACTGACAGTTCTTGTATAAGCTTCTTCTTTTATTCTTTTCCTCTAAGAAAAGAAATCTGAAAACTGAAGGGATAGTAGGAGAGATCTAGACAGATAAAGAAATTCTTACCAAAACTTGTTGGAGAGCAAAGTAATTTTTTTTTTAATTTACTATTACTCAACAGTTTAACTAAAGTGCCAGTTGCTACAAAAGATAATGACTTCATTACATTAGGGGAAAATAAAAGACATATTGCTTCTCCTTATTTACACTTTGTAATTCCACAATATGGAAATTACCCATCTTTCTTGCTGGAAATGTTTCAGTCTTTACTGTGATTTCTGTTTCCTAGAATTAACTTCCTTTTCTTAGGGACTTTAATACAGAAATCATTGTGTTTCATACATTTAATCCCTTCTATAGAACCCTATGGTCAAAGTCAGGACACATTGACAAGTGAGGACAATGCAAACTTGTGTTATCTTTCTGAAAAGGACATAGATTAGAAGCTTCCCTAAGACTAAGTAATTGACAAAAGAAAACCTGCTCCAATAACACCGAAATAAAAGAGGGACTAAATAGGAGCATTTGGCTGGTCTTGCTTTAACAGCCTGAAAACAATCAGGAAAGATGACTGGCCCCTTGTCTTTCAGCCTGAAAAACTGGTCTTATTTAAAGAGAGTGAATAGAAATAAAATGCCTACTCCATGTGGCTAATCACTGCTCTCTTCACCCTTTGAGCCTGAGTCCTTACTGAATTCTGCCCTTCACCGGTTAGGAAGATCTCCAATGATATGTAATCCCAGAGCTGCAGGAGAGGTCATGCGCTGACTGTGGAAATTACTGTGTGAGGTGTCACATTAACCAGAAGGTCAAACTAGGTGACCACACTAATATATGGTCGAGGTCACCACACTGCCTGCTGGAAGCCTTAATAGGCTGCTGGTACTTGTATTTTCAGTTTTTTATCATTTTTCCAAAAAAGAAGAAAATTCATACAGTTAGGAACTCTAGTGCATATATGTCCTGCACATAGAGTCCACTTTGCCACACTTCACCGCTGTACCATCATGAATTAATTTCATCCCATCCTCCAATAAAGCTATTAAAGGGTGGTTGTGATGATAGCACAGTCTCTGTTATGAAATGTATGCAGCAAAAATTTTAACCTACAACTGGCACTTACTCTGCTGAGCTCACATGGAAGACACAGAACAAGCAGAAAATACTCACCTGTTACTGTTACTGTGATATCATTACTGTTGTTGTCACTGTTTTGTGACTAAGTCACACTCGTGGACCATGATCTACATTGCTGCCTTCTGTATGTACTTAATTGTTTTGCACAACTATGCAATACATGGCAAAGCAAATTGATTTGTAAACTTGCTGAATGGTTACTTTTACCTAACTTTAGATTAGCACAGAGTCCCCTTAGAAAAAGTACAGATGCTCATATAAATACTTCTTTTCATATAAGAAACTTTTTCTTTTATTTCTTGCTGAAGAGTGCTGTCTCCTATAACATGGCTATTCTTCTGCATTTTATTAGCTGCCCATTTTTTTTTTGCCCCTCCATAGATTCCAAATAGATCTCCCACAGCATATCTATACATTCTTTTATCTTCTCCCATGAATTAACAATGAGAACACTGCACAGATCTTTTTCTAGACTTTACAAGATAACATGAGGAAAGGTCAGGTCATTTACTACTTTCTGTACCTCAGTGTTGCTAAATGGATGATTTTAGACTTTCATTACACATCTTCATATCAATTCCTTCTTCAATTTTCTTTTGGTAAAAATAACTAGACTTAGGCATAACTATTTGTTTAATACTATTTAAACAGTATTTCTGGTTACTTCCATAATGCTATCTGAAATATTCTCTATTAAGTCCTGACACTGTTTACATATTTTTCTGGAACAGAGTAATTTGTTGGTATATCCCTAGGTCAGTATATGCTCTATTTTTTTTCTTATTTTGGCTGGTTGTTAAAAAAAAAAAAGATAATCACTCTGCTAACAAATTACTTTACTGGAATCTCACCATATGTCACTTGCACTCTACCTGTTGATACTTCAGGCAGCAGTAGTGGGGATTCAGAGAATCTCCATACTGCACCAGACTATTTGAGTAAACATCTTTTCCATTAACCCACATTCTTAAAAGATACAACTCACAACATTAAAAAAAGACTTTTGTAAGTTTTGCTGCTGTAAACCTGTATTCTTCTGCTCTTTTTTTCATCCTGTTTTACCATTACTTTGACATTTTCCAAGTGGAGAATCTGAATCCTTTTGTATGCCTCCACCACTGAGATAACATACTGTTATCTCCTTCCCTTAGTTTCGCCCTTTTTCCCATTTCTTATAATATTTTCTGTACAGTCTTTTGAGAAACTCAACTTTAAGACATGTATAACTGTAATCTTTAGCATTTTTTAAATCTTACTATTAAAATCTCTGTGATAAATATGGCCCTTGGAATAACCTTACAAATCTAGAATAAATTAAGATATTTAAAAAAGAGTTGCACTTATGGATTGGTTAGTCAAGAAAAATGTTTTTTATAATAATATCTACCAGAGCAGCACATTCGTACAAAAACCCTCTTGAATTCTTTACTACAAAAATCCCAAGTGCTACTTTGTAATGGTTAAGACTTCAGCTAGTCTTTTGAGATGCTCAAACTGAGGCAAGATTTTAGTCTGATAAAGCTCCTGCCTATTTTTTTTGCACAGGATTTTACTTTTAAGAGAAATCTTTTGATATGCAAATTGATTATTAGATGCAGGCTCAAATTGCAAGCAGATGAGATGAGCTGCTCTCTTAATAGTTTGCCACTAATTCCATTATATTTACTAGAGTTCGTCAGGAACCAGCCTCCAGATTCTCTGGACTGGAATTCATAGCCATGTATCAGTCTTGATACATGAGAGACTGTCATGAATTTAGCAGCAACAGCACAGTCCAAGAAGAATTGCCACCACCTCTGCATGCCTGAGGAAAATGACAAGCTGAAAGTTAATAAATCCAGAACCAGGTACCAGAACACTGGTTTTATGATCAACTGTCTTCCAGTCTAAATGGAGCAGAGTGCTGCTTCCCACTTTTATTTATCTGTGGAGAAAAGGTACTTAATCTTTCCAGTTGGTGAAAGAAGAGAGGTTTCAGAGCAAGTATGGCAGCTTGTACAGGAGTCTCTATGTTTAGTAACACCTCAATCACTCTGTTCCTTCTAGGGCAACTGATTTTCCTCCCTACAAAGTAGAGCCTGTGTCATATAAATATACTTGGTGTCAACGTTTTTTTTATGAGTATAATGGAGTTAGAGAGGGTAGATATTTTCACATGTGCAAATACTAATCTATGAAGCATACTTAAACAGTGCCTACTACTTTAAAATCTCATTGCACTGTGATCTGAAATTAAGTCAGCATTCCTGTGTCATAAAAAGTGAAAGATTCAAGGAAAACAAGTGTCAGCCTCAGGATCAAGAGGAAGCACTCAGTTCTTGAATCTGTGCAGATTTAGGCTGTTGACATCACCATTTCCTCACAGAAGGAGAGAAGAAATATGTCCTGACAGCACAAAGAAGTGCACAGGCTTTTTGTCATGATGCCCAGTGTCAGAGCTGGGTGAGAGCAGTAGCTGAGAAATTCAATTTTGTACGTCATGTGCTAGTTCAGGAATGAATTGTGTCTGCCAGCTTTCTTTACTGGCTACGTTGCACTACGAATGCACTGAGGATGCATCCAAGGCTTGCTACTCCACCACATTACATCTCTTGCACAGAAGAAGGGAGTAGCATGAGGAGGAACAGAGAACCTACTGCAGCAGCAGAATTGCAGTCTGGATGTACAGAGTTAGAATGCATCTACAAGAGGTGACAGAGCACATTAAAAAGAAAGGAAAAGAAAGGGAGAGACATGCAGTGACATCCTCCAGCAAGTATTTTGGAATGCATCCAGCCTTCTTTCAAAAGTGGCCACGTGAACATCAGGCTCTGCAGTTGTTTCTCACAGCTCAGCTGTGATTGCTCTCCAGCAACACTAACAACAGTTGCACCATGGCTGGGACAGCCAGGCTGGTCTTGATCAACACAAGGATTACCGTAGAGCTGGGGCCCTTAGAATTAATACCTTCTAGGAGTAATAGATGCAAAGTGGAAGAGGGTAGATTTAGGCTGGATATATGAAAGAAGTTCTTTACGGTGAGGGTGGTGAGACACTGGAACAGGTTGCCCAGAGAGGTTGCAGATGCCCCCCTACACAGAGGTGTTTGAGGCCAGACTGGACAAGGCACTGAGCAACCTGATCTAGTGGGAAGTGTCCCTGCCCATGGCAAGTGGGTTGTAACTAGATGATCTTTAAGGTCCCTTCCAACCCAAACCTTTCAATGATTCTTTATCAAAGCTTGAAAGCACGGATAGAAACAGCTAACTGAGGAAGTTAACCCAGGTCCTGCCCATATGACTGCCTCTGGTGTGTATTTCAATCCCTCTAGTTGTCAGGCTGACACTTTGACAAGCTGCAAATGTCTCCTGATGAAAACCATTAAAAAAGTGGTGACTGTTTATAAAGTGCTATGTTTTGGCATGTTGCCCTAAGCCACGCTGTATCAACACTGCTCCAGAAGAGATCCTCTTTGGGGCTCTTGCTGGAACTAGGAATAGCAAAATCTCTTGACACCTTTTTAAAACGTTGAATGTGCAACACCAAAAGCTAACACATAAAGTGCAGGGAACACAAAGCTGTGCTGTCTTGCCACTCATTTTCAGCTGTCCTTTGAGACCCACACAGTTCTGGATTGCAAGCTCTGCAGTGCCAGGCAGTCCTTAGAAAGGCTGGAAAACTGGAAGAAATATCCAACTGCCTGCTGCAGCCTCATCACTCATGGGTGAACGAACCTTACATGTAGGACATACTTTCTGCTGCTGCAGATGAGTGTTAAGAAACGGACTTCTTAATGAGTAAAAAAGACATATATACTGAAAATATGAAAGTTATTTGTATTTTTGTCTGTAGATTCCTAGCAACTCCAGAAATATACAAATTACATTCCTTAATTAAATAATTCAAGATTAGTTTGAGCACAAGTGATTAGTAAGATCTTAAAAACCTCTACTTCCAAAGACTAAGTGTGGACCCTCAAGCTGTTATATTGCCAGGTGGCAACATTCTCCTTGCAAGTATCCCTTTCATTCTCCCCATCCGAGCTCTACAGTACCTTAGACTCTAATACAAGGTGTGCAAACAAAATATGTGTGTTTGGATAAGGCATGAGTGGGTATCTCTCAATGAGTGCCCCACTGTGCACATCGCAGAGCCTCAACTCTGCCAAACATTCTTTTCCCTTAAGAGGATCATACTACTTGAGGATTTGCTGCTCTTGTGCTTTGGCTGCCACAGCATTAGTTCCTGAACTGGGCTGACTGGGGTGAGGAAAGTTTACAAGCAGGGCTGAACAGCAGGATGGCTTAAGGTGCATGGCTGCTCAGGACAAAAAGAACTTTTTCTTTTCTCCTATACTAGCAAAGGCCACAAAGTTCAAACACATGTATTTGAGTTTGTTCTGCTTTTCTATCTTTAGCTGATGGGTTTCAAGCTGCCCTGGTGTTGACATTTCAGTTTAACATCACATACTACACACACAAGGCTCCTGAGGACAGGAGAAAGCAGGTGTCAGTTACAACTGATGCCTGCATTTCTAGTAAAGCCTTCCCTGAAAAACAGACCAAGTAATCTTTCCTGAAAAGTTTTGCCTGGGGAGAGTAGAGTTTACACAGCATTTGAGATTTCATAGCCAAAGAAAGGAGACTCACAGAAGCAACAGGACAAGGGACAATGCTTTCAAATTAGAGCAGGGTAGCTCGAGTTAGACATCAGGAAGGAGTTCTTCACCATGAGGGTGGTGAGACACTGGAACAGATTGCCCAGAGAGGTTATGGAGGAGACACTGGAACAGGCTGCCCACAGAGGTGGTGGAGGCTCCATCCCTGAAGACATTCAAGGCCAGGCTCAATGAGATTCTGAGCAACCTGATCTAGTGCAAGATATCCCTACTCACTGCAGGGGGGTTGGATTAGATGACCTCTGAAGGTCCCTTCCAACTCTATGATTCTGTGATTCTGTAATGCTGTGATTCTAGACCTGCCACACTTTTGTAACCTGTGCCTTACACTGAATCACAGAATGGTTAGAGTTGGAGGGAACCTTAAAGATTCCAAACCCCTGCCATGGACAGGGGCACCTCCTGCTAGACTTACTTGCTCTTGCCACTGACCTCTTCTATGCTGAGAGAGCTGTTGGGTCAGTTCTCCACCATATGTTGGTATGTTCTCCAAAAGGCCATCTAGTCGATGGCATAACTGTAGCCGCTCTTTGGGCAGACCCAGCCCTCTGACCACCAATGGGTGAAAAATGCTTTGCAAATGTATGTCACTGTCATAGAATTAGGCTAAAAGTTCAAAATAAATTTTGAGATAAGTACTCAATACTACATAAGCATACATAAGTGGACTACATCCACACATTTTTTTGCTGCTTTTTCTTTTCAGTCTTTTAATACAAAGAGAAACATCTAGAAATGTGCACCTTTAAAAATTAGTTTTCCTTTTTCCTGAAGGAAAGGAAAACAGAAGGCATACATCCAACCTACAGGTTCCAAGATACTGTAAATCCTAAGCCAGAGAAGATGATACTATGTAATTGCCACGGTGTAGGTTTGCACTCAGACATGAGGATCACAGTTCCTCATTTCTTCTTAAAACCGTCATCCTGCCCATCTGTTTTCTGAACCTTTTTACTTTGACAGCACTGAATCTGGTCTCTTCCATGCAACTCTAACCATGAACAATCCTATTTCACAGAATAAAAACACAGAACACCATTGCACTAAGAGTGTGTGAATAATGCCTCAAAAGATGATTATGTTCAGCATTACCTATAAAAGCATCGACTCATATTCAAAAATGAAGACAGATATTACCTTCATTCTGACAAAAAATAGTTGATATCCCCCAAAAGGTCTGTAATTTCCTATATTTTAGTAATATAAGTAGTATTGAGCGAGAGTAAAGAAGTAATTTAAAAACTGTATAATCCTTTGAAAAGTAAATACTCCGTTTGCTTAAGGGACCACTGTACATCTTGAGAGGATAATTCTTATGTATCACATAAGATACAAGATCTCCATTATTTATACAGCTAGCTGTTAGTCACAAGTCTGTTTTGAAAACAGTGAAGAGTTCCTTCTCTCTGTGGGAAAATCATAACTGACTGTGCTTTTTTTCAAGATTTATACCTCCCATCTGTACCTCTGCTGCCTGAGATTTGTGCATCCTCTAATCTGACTGCACTTCCCAGGTAGCACAAAGTAGTGTAACAGAGAGGGGAGACAAAATCTGCCTTGTACCCAAAATGTGTGCATACTAAAGTCAACATCATTTCAGAAATTAATTCAGCATAAGGGATCACAAACTCTACTCCTATGGACAAACACGTATTTGTATCACTCTCAGCACTGCATACCACTCCATACCTAATGCAATAGATTCCAGGAAACTCTTTTTGTTCCTTGTATTTCCATGTCAAACACAGTATTAGCAGGCACATACCATGACTGGTGATTCTATTTTTATTAACAGCCTTAGCAGTTCTCACTAAGTACTCTTACTTCCTCTCAGTAACCTTCTTACATCCTTAATCCAGTTATAGGCCCTATTTCTTATCCCCAGCTTCATCCCACTAAATAGATAGCTAGATGTATAGAAAGAGCACAAGATCAAAAGATAGATAGATAGATAGATAGATAGATAGATAGATAGATAGATAGATAGATAGATAGATAGATAAAAAAGGTTTTTATTAGGAAACTATTTTCCAAACTCTCAGAAACTAAATTTATTACCTTTTGCTAGGAGCTGTTTCAGTATGAGATTTTCCAAACAAATGCTGCTTTTTGTGACATGTGACTTTACCCTGTAAGATGAAAAGTCCCAATATGGACCTTATTTAATGCCTGTGGAGGCTGATGAAAAAAATATCTGATTAATTTTGTTTTAATAATATTTGGAAAATCTATTTAGACTATGAAATCACAAAAGTGAAAGTAGGATACATGGATTCTGTCCTGTATAAAGGGCGAAGAAGAACCATGTTGTCATACTGCCCCAACACCACTCCTGTATGTTGAGACTATAGGACAATGCCCATGAGAAGAGAAAACCACCTCTTCTGTCTAATAAGGACCAGGCTGGTAAAAGTAACGTGGCAGCACAGAAGTCCTTCTCACTGTATTAGGGAAACAATGCACCAAAAGCAAACAGAATCTGGCCAGGTTGCTAGCCAAATAGAAAAACAAGTTTGGATGACTGAGGAGAGATTAAACTTCTAATTATTCAATGTAGAAACATTTTTAAAGCAGTTCTGCCTCTCAACCTGATGGCTCATACTTCAGCAGAGGTATGTTTGCCTGCCAAAGTAGCTGCTAATTGCAGCTTTATTTGCTCTCAGGTAGATGGATTATCAGTTTGTGGCCACTCTGGTTTAGTCCTTTGATAAGCCACAGTCAGGTCACATGAGTTCACACTGAAGAGTATTGTGTCCCTTGAATCCAAAAACTAAAGTTCCAAGCCAAAACTGCTAGGCTTCAGTGACATAGAAGGTGCAATAGATGCACTTGGAATTTTCAGGTATAAAGTTAGATCTACCCCTGTATCTCTTGTTCCATACCTGAAAAAACACCCTTTTCTTCTACCTTAAACATCTCCTACCTAAAATTGTTTCTCCTTTTCTCAGGAGCAGTCCAGCTATTTTTACCTATCAGTCACCTCTCTTACTTTCTATGGGTTTCAATCACCCCTCATAAACCACCTAAGCAGATGTCCTCGACCTGTAAGAAGCCTGCAATAAATTAGAGCAATTTAAAAAAACAGTTAAAAAAAACCCCCAAACTAGGGAAATGGGTTGTTTCTCATGGCTGGGTGTAGGGAGAACAAGCTACCAAAAATAAAACCTTACATAAGCATAACAAACCCATGCTATATTTTTCTACAGAATTTTTTTCACAACCAGACAGGCCACATGTAACCACTACAACTCTCAAAAAAAGTACTACTGCCTTTCTGAGCCACATAAAGGCACCAGTTCCACTTGCATTCCTCTTTTTAACACATTTAATACCCTAAAACTGTATTATAATCACAAACACAAAAATCAAAGCAAATTAGTATCAAAAAGGCTCTTCATCACATGCAACTCATTTGTCACAATTAAATACTGAATTTTAGGGTCTCCTTCACTCCTCTGTAGATTGTGATAAATTCTGTGAATATTAATGGCAGCTGGTGACAAGGAAAAAGGAAGAATTTGAGATGCCTGCTTTCAGATTAATAAAAATGTCTAAGTTGTCTTTAATGTAGCAATACAGCTTTTTTTCTCTCAAATATCCTAATTATAATTGTTTGCAATATTAAATTTTACCAATTAGCTTTAAGAATCAACACCGTGCTGACTTCAACAGAAGCATAAATTTATGTGCATCATGAAAAATATTACTCTATGTTAAAAATACCTGCATTGAGTACTGTAAACATTCAGTGCCAGGACAAATGCCTCATCACATGCCTAACTCCCATGTATAGCAAAGTAAACCCCAGCTAATTGGTTCACTTGCAGTTAAGTCTCTCCTGAGAAAACAATCATACGAAAGTGTACTCCTTCATCTAAAATCTGGAGACTGCTCTTACACCTCATGTCAATGTTTTCCCCAATGAGATATTGCACCATTAACTAAACTGCTAAAATAGAAGGATTCATTTAAAAAGCATTTTTCTCTTTTTTCTATCACAAAAGCCATTCTTGATGTCTATAATTTCTGATAGCTGCTTATGATATTCTTCAGGCTACAGAATAATCTCATTTGCTACTAGTTGTAAAGAATGCTTGTGATTGATTCAACTTACAAATATTTGAAAAGAAAGAGCCTTATGGAGCTTAGTTGGTTAAGAGAAATGCTAAATCAGTATGTGCTGATTGCTGAAGCCAACTGACTTCTATATTTAGGATCCTTCTTACACCTGTCAAGAGACAGAGAGAGACAGCCAGTGAAAAAGGAAGTGTGTGCACCAGAGCAAGCAATCCCAGAGATCCATCTCTTGTAGCAAGGAGCTAAAAATAAAAGCAACAAAGAGCAATAAAGAAAACAGAGCAAAATCTTATTATTTATATTACCCTGCTGCTCTTTGACATGCTGTCAGTGAGCACTCAGAACACGGTATGGACCTCATTAGTTATCAGCCACTCTGGCTTCCCACGGGAAGCTACAGTGATACTCCACACTGGATGCCATCCAACTGGGTCAAACCTGTGCTCCTCAGGTGGAACCCTCTCTCTGCAGCTCCACAGCTGAAAGCAGAGGGCCTTTGCAGTAATCTTTTCATCACAAAGAGAAGTGGAGTGAATATTCATCTCTCTGCTTAGCAATGGCAATGGGCTTTCTAGCTCTGACTGGCATCTGTCTGAATCCACATCTCCACTTGCTAATTTGACAGCACTTCTTTCTAATGATGATTCATAATATGCATGTGAACGTAATAAAACAAAAACTATATGGGTTCTTTAATTAATGCTCTGCAACCAATAAAACAATCCTGCTGTAAGCGCCTTCAGATCCCTTTGTTTGAACAACAGAGCACTGCATTCCAAATGGAAGGGCATCCAGCTTGCTTTCAACACATGGATGTTGCCTTCCTCCTGCCTCAGCTGCACCACTCCTGTCAAATTTTTGATTTCCCACTAAGCAGAAATATTTGTGTCTATGCACATTAAGAATAAAGAAATGGCACTGCTGAGGAAGGAATGAAAATCATGTTATTTAAATTCATACACATGCTCCCTTCTAAACGCTACATGGCAATTCCTAAACAAAGAAAATGAATTTCACTGCCTCTTCCTTGACTCATATCGTAACAATCCAAGTGATCTTTTAAACAATATCTGATTCACCACAAGATTCATTGCATTCTTTGTCACAAAAGGATAGCAAATGGTTTTTAAGTATATCCTAGCTTTCAAGGAGCTGTATCTATTACTGGTCAAGCCTAATCTAAGTTTCAGTAAATATTACATTCTCAGAAAGAAAACAAAAAAGTCCTTTTTCTGCATAAATAGCAGATGAAATAGGTATTCATTTCTTAAAAACTAATGACATGTGTGTCTGGGTGACAGAAAATGCTCAGTACTCATGAAAGATGTTAAATGTGGATGTTTGAGTTGGATACACAGCATAGATAGCAACTGCACAAATCATTCTGAATCTTCTCAAAAGTAAGCCAAATTATCTGCCTGCCAGCTACTATTTAACCACTAGTAAGAAGTTCACTAGTTGGTCAGTCACTTTGTTCATTTGCTGAGTTTATTAACTATGTAGATATTAACTTTAATTACACAGAGGCAAGAGATAAATTAGTATAAAAACACATGGAAGATAATGAAATTAACATTCAAAGCAAAGGAAGGAAATTGGTATAGGATCAACACATGCATCTGGTAGTTCTGTGTACATTACTGTCACTTCAAACTATAAGGGGCAAAATTTCCCTTTCCTGGCACCAACGTGAATTTTGCAGAAATCCACATATCTATTAAATTATTTGATACTTGCTGGAAATCAGACCCAGAGCATGGCATTGTGTCTGGTTAGAGTGCTAATGCCATGTATTGTGCAGAGCCATTAGCTAAGGCAAAGATAACAGTGTGATAGATATGCCTGAGGTCACACTGTTACCAGCAGTTGGTGAAAGGACTTCATAAATTTAGGTTTGAGATAAAGTTTATATTTTTTTAAATCTCAGGGTTAGGTTTGGGTTTTTTTATTTGCATTTAGATTAACATTCAATCATTTGTAACTCTGCAGTTAGAAAATATCCTACTAGTTATTGCTGTGTATTGCTAGTGGGATAGTATAACACTGCTGGGTAGGATAAAAAATGCTAGCATGTAGCAATAAGGCAAAGCATGTATAAAACATACTACATCCTACTCCCATAGAACCAGTGCTACTCCAGTGTACTCGTAGAAAGGATGTCAGTCTGAACAGCTGTCAAAAATTCATTGAAGCTGAGTCACGGAAATGGAAGGCTCTTCAACTGACTGTAGTTGTAAGACAGGATAGGATCATCCTAGGTGTAGTGCAATAAAAATTGCATCTAGCTCCAGTAATAAACTAGTTGTGCCCAGCCCTATAAATACATTTATTGCTATTTGTTGCACAATTGGAGTGTTCAGAAATAGTCATATACAAAATAACCTGCAGGGTAAGAATGATGAGAGATCTACAAAGTTTTGTGAATTCCTAATTGTTAACAACATACATTTACAAAAGACTAAGAGCCTTGAACTCAGTATTGGGTAAAATACTGTCCTGTCCTGGCTGTCACTAATGGTGTCACCTACAGCAAATGTTTCTTGGCTGGAACTTCCAAGTACTATGCTAGTAAGAACAGACACACACATACTGGATGCATCCATGGCTGCTGGTTGAGATCAACATAGAGGAACATTCAATCACCTGGTCTGAGATACTGCACCATCCACAAATGCTAAATGACTTGCATGCAGTAAGTTCAATCATATTAGAAAGTATACACAGGAATGCATCAGAGATAAAAACAATGATGCAACAGATTCCTTTCTGTGCATAATTTGTATGATTTTTTTAAATACTTTTAACACCATACAAAAATCAAGGGTAACAGACCACTATTTTTCTGATAACAAGGAAAAGAAGGTTAATTTTATTACAAGGTATGACCTAGGATAAAAATGGATGTAAGTCATCATCACTACAGTTCTTTTGAGTGAGCTGGCAACACAGATGTCATATGTAGAAGCCTTTAAAACTATACTTAAATCTACTGAAAGAAGTCTTCATGAATCAAGGAAAAAAATATGTTGTAACAGTCATTCAGTCATAATTCCTTCAGATGAATTAGCTAATGCAATACTTGATCCAGAAAAGTCTAAGTCTGCAGTGGAATTTTTATTGAAGATTATATTATAACACCACACCATACTTCTACATTGTAAAAGATTTTAAAAAGGAATAGGGGTTTGAGTGTTTGGGTTTTTTTTATTTAATAATATAACAGTTGGAAAGAAAACTGTTATGCAATGCAAAAATACCTTCTGGCTCCCTGGTAATAACAGTAGAGAGCTTTTGGTCTTTCAGATTTCTCTTTAGTACAAATTTAGAAGCTTAAAAGTTCAGAAGCACCATGACAACTTTTAGACAATGAATCCACAAGCTACCTAGTTACAATTTCAAGGCATTGCGTATAATTAATCTGAATTTTTCTTAACTTAATTTGAAGGCTAAAGTATGTAAAGCAGCTGATAGCCTCAATAGGTATTCATCTTTACTGTAATTGTAATAGCAACATGTATTCAGCCTTTTATTCAGCTTTGATTTGTAACAGTAAAAATCAGCACCTACACCCTGTATTACATTTTGAAAGCATTGTCCAAACAATTCTCTATGCCTTTTTGAAGAGTTTATAGATGAAAGAGAAAACTTGATAGGAATAGAAAAAACACACCCTGAAACTCCTATTTTATTTTTGTAAATAAATTGCTCAGAAGCTGTAATCCACCCTTAACTTACAAGTTTGAAGCCATATGAATTCAAACCAGATTTGAGATGCATAGAATGGGCTTTTCTTCTAAAAAAGCAAGCATGGCAATGATAAAACAGGTCATTTGTATGGGGGCAAACAAATAGTGGTGAATTACTTCAGCTGAGAAAAAAAGCAGGTGGCCATTAAACTGCTGGGTTTAAAGCTCCAGAGGGTTTTTTACTGTATCATTTCAGCACCATTTCAGACTCTAGGAGAACTGCACAAACGATGTAAAATAATGATACTTCACTGTAAATAGCCCTTACTTTTTCATTGATTTTGTTTAGATAGATGGTGAGTACTAAAAGATTGGGTAATTGCTCCATTCTGAAAATTGACCACATTATCAGCCATGAAAGTCTTCATTAATTCATTATCCAATTTTCCCAGGTGAAGAAAACATGGAGAGTGTGTGTCCATGTCAAATCACATGGTAACAAATCACAAACTGGGAGCTATCTAAATTACTGTTGAATTAGATGCTCCATTCCACATCAACAAACAAAATCGTTTACCTCACACATTCTATATTTGCCTGTCACATGTTTGTTTAAGGACTGTATTAAATCACACTTGCAATACTGCAACATTCTTAAAAAAAAAGAAAAAGAAAACCAGGCTTATTTTATTGCTTAGTAGATATTGTAGGGAAATTTCACTGTTGTTAATACAGAACTGTCAGTATAAGAAATCTGGATCTAATACAGCAGAAATCTAAAATTTCAGGCATTGGTGAAATCTCTTATATCTGGATATGATTGCTTCAAAACTCACGACGAGATTAAATATAGATCTAGACAGAAGAGACCTAATTACCCATTTAGGTATCTAGAACAGTCAGTATTTCTCTGATGAACTGACATTATTACCTGTTTGTTAATTTTCAGGAAAAATCCCAGTTCAGAAACAATTCCTGCACAGCAAAGGGCTGCACCAATATTGAAGATAGACTCA
The DNA here is from genome assembly GCA_013400935.1 of Turnix velox. Classification (NCBI taxonomy): domain Eukaryota; kingdom Metazoa; phylum Chordata; class Aves; order Charadriiformes; family Turnicidae; genus Turnix; species Turnix velox. The sequence goes on from VZTY01020003.1 coordinate 80,449, forward strand.
TAGGGTTGGAAAGCACCTTCAAAGGCCATCTAGTCCAAACCCCTTGCAGTAAGCAATGACATCCTGCACCAGATCAGCCAGTTATTTCTCTTTCTGTGGTAAAAAACTGCCCTAGCACTAGAAAACATACAAACATAATTCAAAAACATCTATTTGCACAAGGTATAGCTACCATAGTTTTTGAGTTCCATGGATGACTTTTGACAAACACCTTATTTTTCTTTCTCAGAGGCAGACACTTCTGCAGTGTCTCTATGTAGTGGGTTATTCCCAAGTTTTCATTACCAGAGACAAGGTATATCCTTTGCAGCTTTAACAAAGTTATCTACAAAATTCACCTGTCATTTTAGTCTTATATTGGAACTGAATTTTAAGCAATCAGCCATAGGAAAAAAAAAACCCTCTTATTAAGTCAAAATCATAAAAGCTGTAAAGTCAAATAAGAAAGATTCCATCTGCATTTTAATATGTAAGCATAGTTCTGCCCTCATCTATCTATTTCATATCCTCAATGACATATTGTTTCCAGCAGAAAAAACTGTGGTTTATTTTGTAACTGAAGACAAAATCACAATAAGGAAATCAATATAAGGCCACAAGGCAAATTCAGTATCTTGCCTTTCCTAGTTTTCAAGTGTTTAGCTTTATAATTGGATAACTTATTTAAATTTATTTAAAAGACTGATGAGCCCTTTATTCTATGAAGAGATTAATCCCATGGAGAGTAATGGGACAACTGTAGAGTAGAATACTCTTCACTAAAAAGAAATAGAGCCCCAGGTAATCAGAAATGTGCAACAAAATATTTAATCTCTGGTGTTCAACCTGTGCTTGTGAAGCTGAAAGCACCACTACTGAATACATAAAGTGTTAACAGAAGCATGGATATCTACAAGAACAGCAGAGCGGTTCTGTGCAAAGCTACCTTGCAGGCAACAGAAGTATTTTATCCTATAGAGGATTTATGCAAATTGAAAATCACTACTAGAAAAACAGCTGCAGGCAAAGGATTCTATATGTCCACTACATTCTGCACAGCCATTTGTTAATTGTACCTCCCACCATCTACATGACGGGTGCTTTCAATCCAAATTTTGCAGACTAGTAAAGTGCATCTATAATAGGAACACTTCCATAAAAGATGAGTAAAGATAAAGGCTGAGTGCTTCTAATGGCGAAGCAGCTATCACACCAGAATTTAACCTTATGTCCCCATAAAGTATCAATATTATCTTTCAGAGTAAGCTCATCTTCACAAGAAAATAAAAATTAGTTCCTCTATGAATTTCTTGCCGAATTTAAACCTATTTATCTGAAAAATCAAAATTTCATACAAGAAGACGAATGAATTATTGAGGTTAAAATGAATTGCTTCTATCATTTCCACCATTCCAAATTGCAATGCCAAGCTTTAGAACTAATTGCTTTAAAAAAAATAAAAAAGGTCAATTTGTGAAAGCCACTTACAGTTATCTTGCATATTACTCAATGTTGCATTATTTTCAAAATTATTTCTTCCCTGCATTTCCATATGTATGTAAAATGATGTTTGTTTCTAATCTGGGGGAGCATTTTTCAATGCCTTCCGGCACGTTAAGAAGTCCTGTTTTTCATGGACACTTGCTCATTGGGGCACGGACAATGAAGTGGTGTCAGAACTTATCACTTAAAAGGAAGACAAATGACCACATCTGATATCACGCATGGTTTCCCTGTGATATCTTACTATTCCCCTCTGTGTAGCCTAATACAATCATGTATTACATTCTATTTTCTATAATTTTTACAATCAGGCTTTGACAGTGATGACTCATTCTGTTGCGATGAAACCTGTGCGTGTTTAATCAGAAATTATTTTATGTGGATTCATCCCTGCACATAGGAATTAAATGATACAGGACTCATTTTGCTGAAATTACAGTGGTGCACAGAAGGATGAAATTGGGTACCTAATCATTTCCAAAGAAATTTAGAGTGTATCCTGAGACATACTCTTAGTCATGCAACAAACCAATTAATCCTTCATGTATTTCTGACCAGTCAAAAGTGACTATAAGGACCAGATTCTGCTTTCAGTTACTGCAAAGCTTTTCCCCGTGTACATGGCATAGTGAATCTCCTTAAGGCATGTTCCTGCGCACATTAGTCCTCTCCCAGTTTATCTATTTACCCACATAATCTAAAAGATATTCACAATAGATAGGAGTCTAATCCAAGAAGATGCTAAGGCAAGAGAAGTGTCTTAGAATCACAGAATCATAGAATAGTTTGGGTTGGAAGGGACCTTAAAGATCATAGAGTTCCAACCCCCCGGCATAGGCAGGGACACCTCCCACTAGACCAGGCTGCCCAGTGCCCTGTCCAGCCTAGTCTTGAACACCTCCAGAGAGGGGGCATCCACAACCTCTCTGGGCAACCTGTTCCAGTATTTCACCACCCTCACTGTAAATAATTTCTTTCTTATGTCGAGTCTAAATCTATCCTCCTCTAATTAATATCCATTGTTTCTAGTCCTCCCATCCGATATTATGTTAAAAATTCCTTCCCCTGCCTTTCTGTAGGACCCCCTCAGGTACTGATAAGTTACTATGAGGTCCCCTCTGAGCCTTCTCTTCTCCAGGCTGAACAACCCCAACTCCTTCAGCCTGTCCTCATAGGGCAGTTGCTCCAACCTTTTGATNCACCTCTCTTGACCTTCTGGTCACACTCCTCTTGATGCAACCCAGGATTTGGTTGGCCTTCTTGGCTGCGAGTGCACACTGTTGGCTCATGTTGAGTTTGTCATCAACTGACACACCCAAGTCTTTCTCTACGGAGCTGCACTCAAGCCACTCTCCACCCAGCCTGTATCTGTGCTTGGGATTGCTTCGACCCAGGTGCAGGACCTTGCACTTGGCCTTGTTGAACTTCATGAGGTTGGCTTGGGCTCACCTCTCAAGCCTGTCAAGGTCCCTCTGGATGGCATCCCTTCCTTCAGGTGTATCAACTGCACCACACAGCTTGGTGTCATCTGCAAATTTGCTGAGGGTGCACTCCATCCCACTGTCCATATCTCCTATGAAGATGTTAAATAGCACTGGTCCCAGTACTGATCCTTGGGGGCTACACTTCCATTGTTACTTTTTGCAGGGAGCCAAAATAATTGCTATGAAAACTACGTTACTCCTCCTTGAAAACTTGATAGTCTTGGCAATTATAAGGTAATTAGTGACTGCTAATGATCATTTTAGGCATGCTCACATTTTACATATAGAAAGAGCTGATGTCACGACCACCTAAGTAGTACTAATTATATGTTTTTATGCCCATCCTTCTTCAGAAGCAGAACACCTCACAATATGCAACATGTTTATTCAAGCAGGATGACAGTGGAGTATCACTCCCAGTTCAGAAATGGGAACAGGGAATAAATCCAGCAGTAGCCAGCACTGCAGAAAAAGGCAAATAATAGATCAGACTAGTGAACTAAAGTGTCATGAGCCCTTGGCTAGTATTGTCCCTATCTATTGCCGTGTTAATGAGAAAGTACAAACATTCACAAGGCAAATTTCATATAAACTGGGCTTCTACAGCTCCAGTGATTTCAGCACTGAGAATGGCAATTTGCAGCATGGCAAAGGAGTGCAACTAGCACACAGCCTTGGCATGAGTCAGATATGCTGGCTTCTTTTCATCATACTGTCTGCAGATTTTTGCTGACTCCTCTTAAGTTTCTAAAAATGCCATTAAGCTTATGTTTTACAATCTGTGTACATCCAAGAAGTACAGATCATAGGGACTGACTTCTTCTAACTACCCAGATTGCAAGTTACAAAAAGAAGCAGATATGATGGTACCTTATCTATGAAGATTTTACTCAAAAAAACCTCCAACTTTGAGAACCAGGTAAAAATCATCCAGGAAGTTCATGCAAGATCCAGAGTTAAGATGGGAATATAGCAAAACATCTTAATAAGCAGGGCTTAACAGCTTAACAACACTTATCAGCTACAGAGGGCTTTAGAGGCATTCACTAACAAATTAATCTTGACAATGAAGCCTTGCCTGAAAAAATGGTAAGATGCTGCATATTCCCACCTTACTCAGAGAAATTGCTGTAGAAACATAGCATATAAAACTTAAGTAATAATGTGAGGCAGATAAGAGACATACCATGAAGAAGCATATGACATACTGAAGAATAGTATGCTGTGTATTATATTTTATTCTAAGTCAATCTACCAAAGAAATCAGCCATTTACTGAAAAACAAAGCAACAAAAAAACCCAACAAACAAAAAAACACCCAACAATATTTGCTTTAACAGCTGCATCAGAATCTCCCACATTTCTGGATTAAACTGACAAAACAGAGTCCCAACATATCTCAGAGTGCAGAGTGCTCCTCAAGTTAAGTGGGGAGTGGAGAGCTGTATCTAGGATCCATGAGACTTCTACTAAAAAGACTTTTCAAATTCACAGTGGGGAGAAATAAATAACATGAAGGTTCATTTGGCTATCTATAAAATAATTTTTTCTTACTATCATAAATCAGGACTGTCTTTTTATGGACTCAGAATTGTCCCTCAAAATTTTGACTAGTCTAATGGGATGTTGGAACTACATGTGTGAGAGTATGTTTGTTATCCACCCGTATAAGTGGGGGAAGGACTAGTGAAACCCAGACTTTGTAATTCATACTTTTAGTCATCTCTTTATCATTGCTCTCCTCCTTGTATTGACAAACATAATCCTTCCAGCTCATATTGCAAAATGCTTCACACCCTAATCTCTGACAGAACAGCCACCAAGATTCATTACACTCCTATGAAAAAGGTTTGAATTCCAAACCAAGAGTCAACTCAAGCCAGTGTGGCAAATTTAGACTGATTCCAGGAAGGAAGAAAACTTCCCTTTTGCTTATCGTTTAAGACTACCACAGTGCAGAAAGAAAAATGCACCATGGTATTGAAAGTGACAAAGGAGAAAAATGTCATGCCTTGATTTAGCCCCTAGTCCTGCCACTCTTACCCAGAAAACTTTTATAACTTTATTTTTATGCCTATTTGAAAAAAGATTTAGTCCATGCTTTGCAAATCATCATAGAAGTCCCAGTAAAGGGAAGGAGAAATTATATTGCTAGGAAATGCTTAAGTGCTTAGACCCATCTAACAGGGACCCTCACTGGGGAAAAAGGAGCATCTGAGTCACAAAATTGTTTGAATGAACTCAGCCTGGCTTTTCTCTGAGTCTGTGGACTCAGCAGCTACTTTGTGTTCTTACTTATTTCACAAATTAGATCAAAAGTGAATCAGAATTTATTATAATGGCTAAATTTGTGAGTCTTTGCTCATAGAATTCAACTGAAGCTTTACACACATAAAGGCTGAAAAAAGGGCCATTGGTCCAATTTAAACCTCTGTATTAAAGATAATGATTGCTGTGGAAGACAGTATTCGTAGCCAGTGTAATCCACAGAATGTATTATTCTCTAAAAAAATTCTCTAAAAAATGTGCTCCTGGCTTAACATTCATGGTTCTGAGGAAACAAAGGAAATTTCAGAAATGAAAGTGCTGAAATCACTACATAGAAAATAAATCTGTTATGAAGTCAGACTAGTTCTTGTCCTGACCAGCACTCAAATGAGGAGTGAGAATGTAATTTGAAAAGAGTGTGAAAAGTCCAATGAAATATTTTCACAGTAGTCAGCAATATTATAACTTCACATTCGTATTCTATGGGTATTTCAGGCCCACATCTGATTTTAAAAAAGGCTGATTTTGAATTACTGTAATTAACTGCTAAAGCTTGCTGATTTGTTGATGCAAATAATGTCAATCTTCTTCATAAACTTGTTAGAATCTTTGTAAATAAATAGCTAAAATTATACAAGGAACAGAGATGCAGGTCTTCAGTTTGCTGTTGGAGAGCAAAGAAAGGTGTAAGAGGGACACAATTCTTTCCCGAGCATCATTAGTGTAATGTCACCAAACAGCGAGCCTTATTCTTGTCAAAGTGTGCTGTGAAAAAGTGAGTGTATCTTACATTTCACCCTGAAAACTTACGAAGTCTGGAAGGAAGTAAAGGTGTGAAATGTTGAGTTTGCTTAGAAACAGAGTAGGTCAAAAATAGTTAGGAAAGCACTGGAGAAGGAAAAGACAAATCCCTCTTGAGCTGAATAGCTGCAGGCATACACCATTAATTCTTAGATATTAAAAACTGCTGAAGCATATTTTTAAAATCTTCGCTCTAGCACTAATTTTTTTTTTCCAGAGAATATCAACAGAACTTCCTAATTTCTGCAGAATAGCCTGGCCCAAGATTGAGATTATCTAGCCCATGAACACCACTGAAGTATAAATTCATGTCATTGTCAGTGTTACATATTTGCTCCTTAAACATGAGCCACACTGGCATCACTAGTGTGCATGACACCACTGCTCGACATAAAAATCATATTTTGCAAACAATATTGATTCCAGTTCTTTTTCACTAGGGGGAATAAGAGAAAGAAGAATCACAGCACACCCTAATACCGTGCCCAATTTGCTATATTAAACAATGGTACAACTGATGCAAAATACGCTCTTGGTCTGATCCTACAGAATTGCCCAATATATGTTAGAAAAAAATTGAGTGGGATCAGACTATTTAATGGATGCAAGAAGAGAAGTAAATCAGAGCTGTGATCTCAAAAACAAATCATCTAACTGCTCATTGATACCTGTCTTGCAGCATCTGCAGATGGAATGAAAAAGCTGATGCAGGGATGGTCTAAGAGTGATCCAACATGCCAGCACTGCCCAGGGGTGGAAGCTGAAATGCAGTTCCTATTTTGTACTGTTTAAGTTCAGTATATTTTGAAGGTGTGAGGTACATTTTACCTGGACACCAAAGACACTGAGCTGTCATTCCTTCTTTCAAGAAGTCTGATTCAGGATTCATAAAAGACATAAATAAAGGATGGCATCCAACTCTACCAAACGATAGCTGTAGTCCAACAATTTTACTCCAGTGGCATGTTCTGGTAAATATTTTATTCTGTTAAAGCATATATTTTAACAAGGTGCTAGAAAATAACATTTTTCTTTAGTCCATAATACTGGCTTTTGCCTCTAAGGTCTTATGCATGACATGCATCCCAAGCATAGAGATATCAAATCCACATCTTGCTGCAAAGTACAGAACAATCTGGGACCCAATTCTTCTTCTGCTACATTCAACAACAGAGACAATGAGTCATTTTTCTCTTAAACTACAAAAATGCTGGTAAACTACAACCCCTGTCTTGTAGAGGTGTAAGTCAAACATCGGTCTAGAAGATAATGCTACGTTGGGTAAAAGATTGTCACAGAAGGGAAAAATAGAGGTATAAGCATGTGAGATCACAGTTATCACTGGGCAACTAGAGTCTATTTTGTTTCTTTGTTACAAAGATTAAAGTAATGATACTTTGACAGTGCTTCCACCAATTAAAAATGCTCTGCTAGATAAATATTTCTAAGATCTGTACAACAGGCCTTCTATTTAACAATGAATACATTTCAGACTAATGTGCTGCCAACCTCCAACTCTCTTTCTAGCAGCTGAATTCTTGGATAAAACAATTTTGCAGAGTATGAGCAATGCAGTTCTGAAAATAGCATCACTGCAAAATGAAAGATGGCAAGAACCTCTACAATGCTGATTTATTTCAATGAAATTTCATCTCTTATGACCAGTAGCTATTCTTAGGTTTTCAGATGAATTTTCAGACTTAATAAAATGTAATCTATAGAATTTGTCGATTTTGAGGCCCCAGCATAAATATCTATGAGATAAACAATAAGAACAACAAATACTCATTCACTATTTACATCATAAAACATGCAAAACAGAAAAGTGGTTTGTGGATCCAAATAATTTGCATTTATCACCATCATATGTAGAGAGACACTCACACAAAGAAAGCAACACCAATCAACAAGCTGTTACACACTTATCACTATGTTTCTAAGTATGGGAATGGACTGGAGTGAACCTTTTTAAGATATGGGTGGGTTTATACATTTTGCATAATTCCCAGCTTTCAGACGTGTACTGCTGAGAAAACACTAAGAGGTGATGTTGCACTTCCCAGATTCTAAGCAGATTACATCTTTTGGCTTTCTCTTCACTTCACTGATAAGAAGGTACATTTCAGCCCTTTTTTTTTTTTTTTCTCCTAATAATGAAGATCCTTAAATATTCAAAAGGTTAAGATTGAAGATTAGGAAATACAAATTTCAAATGAGAAGGAGTCTGGTATTTTACAATCCATTAACACAGCTGTCCTTTCTAATTAAGATCAGCAATAAAATTGGCATTCTCCTATCACAGACTTTATGCTAAAAATTAAAGTATATGCATATGAGAGGTGTCAAAATCTCTGACAGTAGATTAAAAGGATACATTATGAATACCTTCTACCTACATTTGGTCACGGATTTTATAGAGAAAGTGACACTATGCACCAGGTCCAGCTCCACTCTCAGCAAGACCCACACCCACAAGACCCACAACAAGAATATAAATGCCCCAGTTGTACAGGCTCTAATTGATATGACTCTCATAGATTTCCCTGGCTTATCCTAATGACACTAAAACAGTAAGGATGATTTATACAAATGAAAAATGGGAAAACACAACCTCTCCAAAAATTCCTGCTGGCATACAATTACATCTATGCTCATATGTGTATTGTTTTTATCATCTGTATATTATTTTCACCCTCAGGTGCTTTACACCCATTCATCTAAGCAACAGATCTGTCTGGAATACAAAATATGATTTAATTTCTACATACTGAACAGGTGACTGAGAAGGAAAAAAGAAAAAAATTAATGTGGGAGGAAAATGAAAGAAAATACATTAAAACCAGGTATTAAGCTATACCCATAATGACATAATTACACACCACTGGTATGGAAAGGCTTCAACTGTTGGTTTATCAAAATTAAAATATCATCTGTTTTGTTTTTCCTTTTTAAATTAGGCATGATTTTCATCAGGGAGCAGTAGGTGCATCTTTATAGTAAGTGCATTACTTGCTACCAAGTAGCATTGGTAAGATACACTAAGTGCAAAGTATACTTCAGAATCACAAAATATTCTTAAAGTCAAGACTATAAGTTTTGATACATAATAGATACCTTTATCAGGAAACATACAAACTACATTTACTTAATAGCATGTTTTTCTTAACTCTATATAGGTGTGTATGATAAAAAAAAGCAGTGACAATGGAAGAAATGCTTTACTTACTGCATTAGCAGAAGTGTGGTCATTGTGACAGGAGTACTATGCACAACAATATTCTAATATAAGTGCAAAATACCTGCTGTACTGCATGTTTTTGGTGTTGCTTGAAAGAGTATGCCAACATATAATAGATCCCTAATACATGATATGATAAAAATAATACATTTTAATGAAACCTAGACAGTATCAATCAGTAGCTAAACCGTACAGCTAAAGATCAACATCTAATTACCACTATACTTAAATAGTTCATTAAAGAAAAATTAATAGTATTTGCAGTGAAATATTCCAGCCTGGGAAGCTACAAACACCACCTGCTCAGATTTTCAAAGAAATATTAAGGTTCCCATTATACACAGCAAAATCCTTCACTTGAAATTGCTGTGTAAAAACATCAGAGCCTTTTGCCTGGTCAGGAAAATAAAATAGCTGAGATTTTACCACTGCTAAAACCTTTGGCATTTTTTTGCTAAAAATGTTTCATACTTGTGTACTACAGCATTGGTCACAAAAGACTTATTAATGTTTTAGTAAAAGCACTTGTTGAAATATTTACTGATACAGAAGGAACAGATGACTGAAGTGATTCTACAATAATGAGTTTTGATGAAATCATGAACTATGGAGCTCTGAATATGCACAATCTTTCACACAACATCTGTCCTTAGAGCAACTTTTTTAACTAAGAGGAAAAGAGACAAAATTCCAGGGAGAAAGCAAATAGCTGAGAACATATTTTCAGTGAACCTTCACTTCTTCAATTATTAATATCTCCTTTCTTTTATTTATTCTCTTCTCCTGTCATTTTTCTGTATTTTTAATATTCTTAAAATATAAAGTCTTTCACATTAAAAGCATTTGCGTCACTTGTCTTTGTTCTTCCCCATGTGTAATCTAGAGTAGGAAAGAAGCCACCCCTGACAAGTCTTAAAAAAGAATCCAAAAATTGTTTTCACCTATTACATCTCTACTTTTTGTAAAGCAGCTCTTCCTGCATCAACCTGTTGTGCTGTCTTCTAAATGAATTAAGTCCATGATTTAATTTCAAAGGGAAAGCATTACTATGAAGCCGCTGTAGATTGTTTCCACAATATTTCAGTGGAACAATAATGAGAAAAAAGAAAGCCAACAGTAAGTATATTGTGCAGAACATGAAAATGCTATTGACTAACATAATATTTGGAATTACGTACTCATAGGTACAGTTATAATTAAAGCTATATTACATAACATGCTTCCCTGTTGACAATTTCTACTATCATGACTGTCAGTAAAGGCGAAATCTGCAGGGAACTAGCAAATATGAACAGAGGGACAAAAACAGTTTTTAAGAAACATCACATCATGCTATGCTAAAAAGTGATCTAGGCTTCTGTTTGAAATTATACAGCGTTCTTTTTCTACGGCATTTTTTGATTTCATAGAGTCACACGTTTCTTTCTCCTTTAATACTACAAAAATCTACACTTAAGATAAATTGTAATTAGTTGAGTCTGATAACCTTATCTACTACGAAACAGTAAATACAGGAGCTTGAACAAAAGAAAAGCACTGACTTAAAAAACCCTGGCTTTGTATTTTGTCACTCTTGCTTCTACATGGCACATCTTTGTTAAGCTGTAACACGAGCACATTTTTAAAGATAATTTTCTCTTCACTGAAAGGATGTATTTATTCAACTCGGACTGTATTAAGTCGTTATTTTACACTTATATTTGTATCCCTTTCTTTCATTTAACAGTGCAAGCATCCCTTTGAGTCTTTCATAATGGAACCGATACTCTGAACTGAATCCAATTATAACAACCTACCAGCAGTTATAATTGGTGAAAATACATTGCCGGTAATTGCTGTAAACTCATCCTTCTTCACAGGATGAACGAGGGCAATAAATTCTACACAGTGTTAAACAATAGCGAAGACATTAGCGCTCTTTTCCTTATGTAAAACGTATTAGCGTGAGTCATGCACTTAAAAGTTACATACTGGTAGCTTTAACCCAAATTTAGGGTCTAAAGTAAATGCTTAAAAATAGGTTTATACATATATATAAGTGAAGAAACAGGAAGAAAAAGGAAGAAAGCACGATCATTATCCTATAATCTTTTGCTGTGGTTTTGGGGTTTATTTCCCTATCTGCAGGCGAATCTCGTATGTGATATATTGGCTTATTTTCTGTCTTTCTTTTACCGCCTGCTTTCACGACACGATCTTTGCACTGCTCTGGGCAACATTTTCATGCTAATAAGTCTGCCGTCCTTTCTTTTGCTTGATCTTAGGGACCCGCAAACCAGAAAGCTGCTCGCACCGAGAGCATCCCTCTGCTCCGGCAAACGGGCATTTCGGAGAAGTGAGGATTTGCAAGGCCAAGGCTGCAGAAAACAGTTCTTTACTTGGGCTGCTTTAAGCAAGGCGAAGCCCCTCTGCTGTGGCACACGCCTGCGCACACCCAGCCACCCCCCCCACGGGCGACCAGGGACAGAAAACAAACCCTGCAACTGTCAAAATCCCCGTGGTGTGGGCTGGAAGGCGGCCAGGCAGGAGTCAGCTGAAGCACAGGCTCCACACTCAAAGCAGCCGCTCGCCTGCTTATTTCACACGCCGGTCGCAGAAAGGCGAGGGGAAAAAAAAAAACCCTGTCTTTTGCTTGAATTTTAAAGTTTGGAGGGTTTTTTTGTGTGTGTGTTGTTTTTTTGTTTGTATGTCTTAATCGTGTTAAAAACTCCAGCCAGGCTGAAATAACCTTTGTGGGAGGAGGGGGCGGGCCCAGAGTAACTCGAAACTTTCATCTCGGCGCGGCTTGAGCTGCCGGGGGTATATTTAGAGCTTGGAATAGGCTCCGGCGGGGTTGCGAGGCAAAGCCTTTACCTCTAAAGTCCCGCCGCCGGTCACCACCAGGGCACCCTCCCCTTTTGGAAGGAGCGTCCTCTACCCTGACTCTTTCCCAAGCAAAACTAGAAGAAATCCCGTAATTTTACCACATCGCCACTTTCCGCTCGGAGTTTATTTCCCCTTTGTATTTCCACCGGCGACGCGTTCTCTCAGGGCACTGAGATGCGGCCGTGCCCCTTATTCCTCCCCCGCCCAGGCCATGCTCCCACCCCCCGTCCCAAACCCTTGCAGGCCCCGCGGGGACTTACGTGGTGGCCGAAGGGAAAGGTCCCTCCGAGGAGTGGTTCATCACCAGGGACTGGAAAAGTGTCAGGCTAAAGACTAGCAACCAGCCAGCAGCCATCTTCCTGATCGAAGATCGATCTCCCTTCCCCAAGTCGGCGAGACGACAATAATAATAAATTCAATTATTGTGTGTGCGGTGGTGTGGGGGGGCTGTTGTTTTTTAAAGCCTCCTCCGCGCTCTCCTCCCCCCTCTCCACACACACACACCCGCCCCCTCGCAGGAGGCGCAGCCCAGCGATGTGCGGAGAACCGGGAGCGCGGCCGAGGGTGGGAAGGAGGAGGAGAAACGATGGAGATCTGTGGGTGGAGAGGGGGGGAAAAGGAGAAATAGAGAGGAGAGATACTCTACTCTCCGCTACTCCAGCAGTAGCTCCGGCTTCATCTGATCCGCCGCCATCAGGGCTACTTTTGTAACAGATCTCCGCTCACTCAGTGCGTGTCTCCTTCCCTGATTTATTCCCCAGATTGCAGAGCAGAAAGAGGAGGAGTAAGAGGCAGGCGGGCGGGGTGGGGGCTCCTGAAGGGAAAGGAAGAAGAGAAAGGGGAGAGAGTTGGAGACGGGCAGATCGCAGCCGGCTCCTGCCTTCCCTGCCGGCGGCGAGGGAAAGTCAGGGCGGGGAGCGGGGGAGGGCGCCGGGCCCTGTGGCGGCCGCGCTCCTTACAAGGCAGCCGAGG
>VZTY01020004.1:0-12940 GCA_013400935.1 Turnix velox
AACTTAGCTTTTTTAAGAGTGAAAGGTTTTGTTGGTAGGTAACAGTAGAAACCCCAATCTAAACTTTTCTACCTTTTGTGAATGTTTTATTGTATCTGAATATTAAAGAACAGGCTGAAATGTTTTCTTTAACTTTGTGATGAAGCCTAAGTAGCCTCTCTGGTAGCAAGAGGAGTTGATTGTTTTCTTGTAAAAGTTCAGGCATCCAACTCAGTAGGTCAAGGGGAAATGGGTCTATTTTTACACCGACTGTTGAAGAAACAGAACAGGTCTACTTGTAGTTTGGGGTCGTATTTAAGTATTTAGGTTTGTTTATGGTCAGAGTTGTATATGTTATTTAGAGTGACTTTGTTTTCTTTGTAAGCTGTTTTGAATCAGGTTGCTTGGAATGATGTGAAACTGAACTCAGTGCCATAACCACTGAGAGCTGACAAATAGCATTTGTGGCAAGCTGTGATAGTTTAAGGCAATTCTGCTTTACCCTCCTACTAGTAAATACTTGGAACTGTCATGCAAGTGTCAGAAATGGGATGCAAGTTGCTTAACTTTGCAAGCCTTGGAGCTAAACTGTGGTTGAAGTGCCAGTTTGTGAGCAGTACAGCTGACATGCAAACAATTCTTATCCAGTTTGAAAAGCCTGAAGTTTGACAGTGGTAATGGCAGATAACAAAGTCTTTCCTGAACTGTTGCCACATAAAGTGATTTCTTACCACTCTGAAACTTCCACTGGATGCTGCTGAGTTGTAGATTTGCTGTGTTGTAGCTCTCAGAACTGTAAGTTCCAGTACATAAGTGCAGTATTTCAATGCATGTGCAGTTTCACTTCTGAAGTAATGAATCTCCTTTAAATTTTTTTTTCCAAGAGAAATGTTTAAACCATGGCTTCTGTTTTATAAAAAAGGATACTTCTATTTGATGTTACCTGTGACATTTTCTGATCACTAAATATTCTTCTTGTGATTTCAAGTATAGTGTGCCCATACTGCTGCTTGTGAGTTAGAGCATTTTTTTTTAGGTTACAAGTAGAGCTTGTCTTTTGAGAGCTGGGTCAGTATCACTTCTGCATGAGTAAGAAGCACTCCTTCCCTCGAGCCTTCCAAGGACCTGTTTTTCCCCTTGAGAACCTCCTTTAATGAATTCAGATTCACATAAGGGTTTCTGGAGTCCTGTAGATATCAAAGGTACTTTGGAACTTGTGAATGTTTTCTTTGCAAATGCAAGGAGCATTTGACTAAAGGTGAAAAAGCAACAGGTTTAAGCAAACAGAAAATAGTACCCCCATTCTTGCAATGAGAGGGCCTGCTGCAGTTTTGTTCTGCTGTGATCTGGGCTGAGCTGGCTGCTTTATCTGAAGAGCAAAATGACTGGACAGAAAGTGGGTTGCTTTACCTTAAACCAGGACACTTGTTTAGCTTTTATTTCTCTATATTAGCTTTATCTGGGAAATACAGGGGAGGAGGGAACTTTAAAGAACTTTGTGAAGATGGTTAGCTGGTGCCTGTGCTACCTTTTTTTAGGTGCCTGACAGTAGTTTGTCTCATACAAGTGTATCACTAATGTGAAGAAGCATCTAATGATGTAAGTCTAGCTGGTCCCTTGTAACCTGCCCAGCTAAACAAAGCTCACAAAAATAGCATTGAGTGTCAAAGCATTATGTCCAGATTGTTATGTTAGATGGATTCTCTCTGAAATAAAGTGCAGGAGGAAGGGAAGGAATAAGACTTAAGCAAAGCAAACAGCATATAATCAATGTGAAACATTAAGTGGTAGATATGTGGTCAGCAGCTTGAAGGAGAGCACAAACCATTCAAAGTATGGCCACTCTGCAGAAAGTTCTTGAGTGCTACTTGAGTGCTATTTTGTTGCTGGAGCTTCTTCATACAAATATCTTTAGCTTATATTCTGGAGTAGCTATTAGGCTACACTAGAAATGTTGCTTTTAACCCAAATGGGTAATGCTATCTGTAGAAAAATGATGCTGAACTAAAAATAAGCAAGGCTTACATGACCTTTATCTTCAGCAGTACAAAGGAAGCTGTTATTTAAAAGAAGCTGCTATGTTTGGTGCTATTGAATTATAATCTAGATTACTTCATCTTGGCTTTTGGACAGTTGCCACTGTCATTTAACAGGTGAAAACAATGTCCTTTTTTAATTCAGAAAGAACATGAAAATGTGAGAAAAACATGGGTGTGAGATGTATGGAAATCTACTGGTGCCAATAACTACTTGGTTGCCAAAATCTGCAGTGGCATTTAAAAATAGAAAAGGTGAGAAAAGGTTTCCAACTTCAGCTTGTGTGAGCATGCAGGTAACTTAAGCAATATCTCTAAGGCTTCAGCCTAACTCTTATTGCAAGGATCTACTCTCTATGTTTTGATGTTTCAAAGTAATTTGGAGCTGTTCTTGGATTAAATGTTGTACTAAAAACAAATCTTAAAAGTAGTTGACTGCAGACTGCTAATAAAGTATTTGCCATAGGCTGTAACTGTACATCATTTGTTGGGCAAGTTCATGTACCCATTGTTTTGAGGAAGTTACTGCTGTGATGTTTGCCATATATTTTGAGGTTTTTATCAACCAAATGGAAAATAAGTAGGGGATGACTTGATGTCTCAAAATTACCTGATGTTAGAAACCAATTTTTGATATGTGTGAGTGAAAATGTTGGATTTTTGTCACTCTAGAGGCAGTTCAGAAGATGTAATAGCTTGCTATCTATTGGGCAAAATTACATCCTTTACGGAAGCAAAAGCAACTTAGCTGGGACCTGCAAAGGCAGGAAAAGGCAATCTTTGTGCAGGAAAAAAAGAAAACAAAACAAACCTGTATCTAGACTTAGTGTTTAGCTGTAGTAATCTTTTTTCCTAGCCTGCAGTAGCAGATCAGATGATCTTGTTGATTGACTTCAACAGCTGAGGTTAGTAGGAAGGGCTGTCAAAGAAACAACACTGCCAAGCCATGGTGATTGGTGCTTTTGTGTATTTTTGCATCATTCTGAAGTACTTTGCTGTAAAAATTTTGATTAAGAAAGTTTCATCTAAACTTGTTTGGCTTCTGGATATACCTCAGGACCTAGGTGATGTCCTGGGAAATGCAAGTCTTACTTCACACAACTGTGATATAAAAATTTCTTTAGAACTTATAGACCAGCTGAAATTGGAAATGGTACCATTAGTAGTACTTTTGTTCACCTTGCAAAAATTCACAGCAATTAAGGGTATGCTTTTTAAAACTTAGGTAAAGTGGTTGTTTAGTGTACTTTGAACTGTCTTGTTCTAGAACTACTTTTGAACTACATGTGGCAAAAATTTGGTTTTACAATGTTTGCGGCTTTTGTTTTTATTTAATCCTTCCAACCTAGTTGATTATGATCTTATGATCTAATCACAAGTATTGTTTGTCATGTTGAAATGGGTTTCTTTAACTTGTTGTCTAGTGCCATGCCTTTTGTAGTCCTTGTTTTGTCTGTCCTGTGTGAGGCTCATCTCATGTTCAGCAGTGTCTGCTGGTGCTATATGCCCTTCTTAAGAGGTTTTGCTCCATTTTAAAGTCACTGTTAGGGCCAGAACATGCTCAACTATTACTCAATACTTTTCTTTATGGAGGTTCAGGATCAAAAGCCCAAGTTACAAAATGAGCTACAACTACCTTGAGTGCTATGGGTATAATAGTATTCTAGACATCCTTAATTAAATGTTAAAGGATCATGTAGCAGTTCTGTCCTTTGCAGCTGGATTTTTGAAAACTCATTCTTGGGTATAAGATGATCTAGTGAGACATCTCAAAACTGATTGTTAATGAAAGACTAGAGGAGGAAAAAAATAAAGACAATGCCAGTTTCTTAAAACTGTGACAAAGATATGGGAAACTTTCATAGTGTTTAGATCAGATGGAAATCTCCAAAGAACACCAAAGCAGGTATGCAATTTCTAAATGCCTACAAAATGGTCACAGATGAGTCATTGGCTAACAAGGACTTCTCAAGAGTAGATGATAAATGTGGCTTCCCTCCCACATCTGTTTCAAAATGAAATCGTGAGAAACTTCATAAGCTCTGAAACTTGGAGAAATCTCATAAGCTGCTCTGAACAGTAAATAAGGAAGTGTTGTTTGAGCAGTGATCTAGCTGCTGTGGCTTCTGGAAATTCAGTTCCTGCAGCCTGGATTAGCCATGGATGGTAGGGTTGTTGTTTTACCCTGCACTTCGTAGCCCTGCCTGGACACCTTCTTCTTTCTCCTCTCATTGTTTCACACCTTGAGTTTCAAATAAGTTAGGAATTTATTACAATAGCTCTGTGTCTCACACAGTATCTTGCCATGTAATTAGTATGCTTTTAACTTGATTTTATGTCCAAGTGGCAAGCCACCTAGGATTGTAGGCAAGTAATTTATAAGTCAACAAGTTAAAGAAACCCATTTTTTGTGTTATTTTTAATTGGTCAGGGAACTGAGACACACTCTGCAGTCAATTCCTTGACTAGTTACTGGATAGAATGGCACAGAATAGATCCTATAGTTGGATGCTGCATTCAGAACAATGTGAGCAGGTGTGAAAGAGGTAATAGCATGTAGTACTCTAACCTGTGTCTGCAGCAGTGCAGGCAAATTCAAGCAGCAGATCAAAGCAAGGTTGAAAACTGAACATCCACACTATTTAAAAAAAAAATTTAGACCAACTCCAGTATGTTTTTTGTGGACAAGTTGTTTGCACCTGAAACACATTAGTTTAATGTGCTTCTGGTGCACATTAAATTACTTTAATTTAATCTAAAAGGAATCAAGTTCTTTTCTCCCAAAACAGTTCTGCAATGTGAACAACACCAACGGGAATGATCAGGTGGTTAAAGTGTGCTACTGGTGTGAATCATTGCAAATATAAACACACCCTTGGTGCCACTTGTTGCAAGTTAACTAGGCAACCTTCCCAGTATGATCTGGGTAAACAATTTTTGATTATCTCCTCTATTTCTTTCAAAAAAATACTGGAGTGAGAATGTTGAGTTTCCAGAAGGGTGTAGGAAAAGATTTGTATCTTTTGACCTAGTAAGAATTTTCAGACTGATAAGAAAAGATGGAAAGAAATAAATTTAGTTCATTAGTTACTATCTTTGCCATTCCCTATTCACACAACCATTATGCCTTTTTTCAAAGTTGAAGTGGAGAAGGCAATTTTTGTAACAAATCCTTAGTGAGTACCATACTAGGTGCAACATTCAATCTGGATGCTCAGAGTGATAGGATCTCCTAACAGCTAGGTCATATTACTGCTTGCTATGCACCAGTTAATCTCTTAAAAGATTAAACAGACTTTCTTATAGTTATTTTAAGTAAATAACTAATATAAAGCTATTGTTCTGGCCTATGCAACACCATCCTGTTCACGTCATTAGAAAATTTAGTGGCTTCCCATTTAAGAGGGCTGTTTTTCCCCCACCCCTGAATGATGCATTTTGCTTCTGCTCTTAATGTCACTGTTTTGCTTTGTTTTCCTGTATTTAGTGTTTTGGCCACAGCTTCCAATTGAAATATGAGTGGGAGAAGCTCTCTCCAAAAAGCCTGCTTAAAAAATGATGTGTAAATATAGCACACTTCAGCTGTTGTAGGATAGATGTGCAAGATACCATGAAAGTATAACCTGTGGTAATTAAAGGCTTGTACCACATTGATTACCTCATTCCTAGGATTTTTTCAACCTATTTTTAGGTCTCAAATTTTACATAGGCTTAGTAAGTCTTTTGATTTCCTTCACATTGATTGTTTAGGTGTACTTGTGTATTGGGTGCTGACAAAGCTCTGTTGCTAGGTGAAGAACAGAACTGATTTAGATATCCTTTCATTCTTATGTAGTATGAGCCTCTTTGTAAGATTAACCAGAGTAGATTAGAGATTGAATGACACCTGTGGTATGAAATTTTTTTAGGTTAACTTCCTGCACAGAAAGTTTAGGATTATCAAATAACCAGAAGTGATTAAGACAGTAAACAATGTGTTAATGAAACAGCTGAGTTAACACTGACCATTGAGAACACCCTAATTTTTTGGTGAGTAACAGATGGCTGCCTTTTGGATAAGCAGGAGTTAATCATGCAAGGTGCTGAGTGACCATAGTTTGCAGACCATCAATATTGTCTCTTCATCTTTCCACATTGCTTCCATAACTGCCAATGTAGGATTTGCTGTAAAATCATGGAGTTTGGAATGTCCCACATTCCTCCATAATGGAGGTCTAGTTTCAAGATAACTAGCAATTGTGGCCTTGTAATATATCTATTTACATAAAGCAGCATAGGATAATCTGAACACCAGAAATGCTCAATTTTAACCTAGCTTTGACTAAATTACTGTGGCAGCCATCCTCCGAGGAAAAACAAAGACCAGTGCCAGTGTGTTTTCTTAAGAACAATGTAAGGAAAGAAAATGCTATAGAAAAAATAAGCTTCAATTTTATTGAACTTGACTAGTTCAGATTTTCTAAGCAAAACCCCCAAATCTTCCATTCCTTTCTCCTTTCCCTGCTTCTCCCCTGGCTCCTGCCTATGAGTTGCATCAGGTACCTTTGAACTGTGCAGAATTATGTGTGCTTCTATAGGATTCCTTTGACACTAAATCAAGTTCTTCAAATGCACTGAGATTTTCTGTAGACCTGGGTTGTCAACAACTAAGTATACTATGAGTTAAATTATTGTGGCTTTATCTGCTTGTCAATGACAACAGTGTTTTTCTGCTGCACTGATGCAGTTTCTCTAATCTCAATACTGAAATGTTACCTAAAAGCTTTGCTGTGGTAGCTCCCACCACCCCCCTTTCCTCCAGCCTGGTATTTAAATTCTCATTTTCTGTTGTTACCAGACTCTCATTTGAGAAAAATTAAAGCCATGAAGCAAGTAAATGGAATTATCAGAATCTTTTCTATAAGTTCTTAGGTTCTTCTATTCCTATTGCACTTTCTCTCTGTTAATCTTGACCTGAAGGGACACTTGGGTCCAGGAGCAGATGCCTGTACTTCAACCTTCCATCAGGAAGTTACTAAACTGTAACAATCTATTTATGGTAGTTTCTTTTGTACTGCTAATATCCCAGTAAGGGCTAAGATTAAGCCATTTCTGATTGTTTTGCATGCATTTGGTTGTAAAGACAAGTTAAAGCCGATGAAGTCAGCAGAGGGGAAGGACAAAGGAAGTAAAATCTTGATTCCAGTAAGAATTTTCTTTGTCCTTTGAACAATGGGGATCCTCATGAATTCTGTGATTCTTTTTATTTATTTATTCAGATGTGCAAAAACTTCAGATTGTAGAAGTTTCCAGCAGATTGTCCTCAACTAGAGGGGCAAGAAAGAAGTAACTTTAGGCCACCATTGACTGTGCTAGCAGCTTTCTTTTGGCTTTCACACAAGTGATTGTCTCTTGAAAATTAATTCTGAGCTTTGTTTTTTGTTGTGTGGGGGTTTGGGTTTTTTGGGATTTTTCTGTTTGGTTTGGTTTTTTGTTTTTTTCTTTTTTTACTCTTCATCTCCTGTGTTTTCTTTCAGTAGGTGTACCTTTGGAGCTTCTCAGTGGATCAGTAGCTTTTCCTAATCCTTGTGTTGTGTGTGGCTTGATATTTTTCTCATAAATTGCAGCTTTCCCATTTATGAATTTATTTCATTTTATTGATTGTTTCTCGCTCGAGGAGTGAGCTGAAATCTGTGTAAACATTATCTTTAGAAGGAAGTGGAATTAAAGCTGCTCTAGCACCTGCTAATGTAGGATGCGACCAGACTTCCTGTTCAAGAGGAAATCCTAATTTACTCTTCCTTGTAAACTGAAGGCTGATCAGCTTACCACATAGTAACCTTTTGATTTGTAAACACTGTGTTCCTTTTGACTGCTTTTTAGTTTCTAAAAACTAGTTTCCATTGGGCTTGATGGTAATTTAACAGTAAACTTTGACTGTATTGAATGGCATGAAAAGGCAGCACCTTTTCTGCTTGAACTAGTTTCAGTGCAGTCAAGTGTACCTACAAACTCAAGTATGTGCTTTAGATGCCTTCAGGTTCTAAGAAGATGACCATATTTTTCTTCATACTCTTCATCTCCTGTGTAGAAAATAACAAAGAAACTTGTTATCCATTGGGTATGGAAAACAAATTGAGCTATTGTGATTATTTGCTTTGCAGGATTTCACCCCTTGAAAATGCTTATTATGTGGGTGGGGAGTTGGCTCTGGCTAGCATAGTAGCGCCAAGTTTGACATGGATAAAGATTTGGGTTGGGGCCAGCAAAGTGAGCTAGAGTGCTCTTTTTATTGTTTATTGCTAGCCCCTGAAAAGATTTTTCTGTCCTTGAGGAGGAAGGAAGAGATCAAATTTAGAAGGAGCAGTATTTATTTCCTCTTACTGCTAATACAGCAAAAGAAAACTGCTTCTGAAATAGGAATGTTCTCCAGGCTTCTGACAGCCTTGCCTAAATGAGTGACTGGAGGCCTCTTGACTTAAATGCAGAGTTGAGACTCTCCTCAGGGATCCCAGAACTGCAAGGTTTGGAATAAGGACCAGATAATAATGGGGCTAAGAACTTGAAAGTAGTTGTAGAAATTTGCATTAAAAGTCTTGTAGAGGTCTGTATCTACGTTCTTTGTGCCTGTGTAAATAGTAGAAATTCAAATACATTGACAGCATTACCTGTTCCTTTAGGTTCTGATTCATCTTAGTGAAATGGTAGAAGTGGTCTGATTCACAAAGAATGAGGACTCCTCATTTATGCTACCTTACCATGTCTTCTCTCACAACATCATCATGACTTAAGAATTTATTTTCAGTTCTTCTATGGTGTTCAAAGCATATTGGTAGTAGAATGGAGGCACTTAAACCTAAAAAAGTACAAATTCCTTTCTAATGCATTTTTCCCTAAGCTTCACTGTGCTTTTATGTGTACCTTTGCTAGTATAGATATTAAATTGTTTATAGTCTTAAAGTAACAGGCTGAATGTTTTTTGGTGTCCCAAAAGAGCAAGATTATGATTTCTTTTTTTTTAAAATGAGTGTGAAATATAAGTTGGGTTTGGCTTTGTATTTTTTCAAAAAAGCACTAGCCTACATCCTTTTTTGAAGTTCAGACTTCAGTGCTTTTTTCTGCAGAATAAAGAGTTGCTTTTGTTAGCAGAATTTACTTCTCATAATGACAAAGATGGCAGTCTCTGAAGAAATGCTATGACAATATTTCAGCTCTGTTTAAAACAAATGGATTAATGGTTTTCTTTTCTATTCTCCTTTCACCTTTCTCCAAAGAGTACCCTTTTCATATAGTCACTAGAGAACAATGAATGTTTAATAGAATAAATCTGTAAGAAGACACTTAAGATGCTAAGACATGAAAAAATTGGCAAATAAGCTGCATCTCTGGGTGCACTGGCCTTTCAAATAGCACTCTGGGACAAACAGCAAATGTCTTGAAAGCTATCTTTATAGGGAGAAAAATTCTGTGGTGCTTGATGCAAGCCAAGAGCCTCTTTTTGAAAAGCAATTTCAACTCCCTTGTACCAATCACAGTTTTTATCTTAGTGAGAGATGATTATGTGAAGATGGGGACATCTTGTGAGAGAACAGCTAATTTATGTATACTTCTCATAATGCGTAGTGCTTGTTGTTATTTGTTGCCATGGTGTCTAATATGGTTGAAATAGATGAGTTCCTGTAAGGATGTTCAACAGGAGTAATATGTCCCTTCCAAGCAAGAGAAATTTTTGCTCTCTGTTGCACATTGAACATTGGCCTTATTCTTAAGAATGGTAAGTGCAGTGTTCTAAGTACCTGTAATGCTGATAATTGTCATGTTGCTAACTCTTAACATGTGAACTTACGTCTTAGGTGTCATTATGGTTGGCAAGGACAGTTCTGTGATGAGTGTGTCCGCTACCCAGGCTGTGCTCATGGGAGCTGTAATGAACCATGGCAGTGTAATTGTGAAACCAACTGGGGTGGCCTGCTGTGTAACAAAGGTACTTAATGTTACTATACAGGAAAAATATATAAAATTGAATAATTAACTGATAACTCATTAACAATTTTTTCCCATTTGTGTGCAAATACATGAGTCTTTTATGACAGGTGGTGCCTAAACATTCTAAGTAAAGTCAGTTTAAGACAAAAGGCTTGGAATGGTCCTGATCTTCTAACTCATGCAGTTGTCTCTTGTTCATCCTTCCTTTTTCTGTGTAATGAGATGACAGTCTAGCTAATAGAATATGGGGGTGATGTGGATGAATGGGATTCAAGCTAGAAAGACACCTTTATGACTGACTAGAGGTTAAAATGCTGGGATTTGTGTCACCTGTTAATTGTCACTTTCCTTTGTCCAGATCTGAATTACTGTGGAAATCACCATCCCTGCCTGAACGGTGGAACCTGTATGAACACTGAACCAGATGAGTATCGCTGTGCTTGCCCCGATGGCTACTCTGGGAAGAACTGTGAAATTGGTATGTCTGGATGTTGTATCTGTCTTCAGAAATCTGAAACTTTTTCAGGCATTGCTAGTCGGCCAGGGTGACTTGATTTCTGAGAAAGGGAAGTGTGAAAAGTGATGTGCAATTTGTCCTTTCAATTTGATTATTTTTTGTCTGATAGTGGGAATATGCTAGATCAGTCTCTCATTGAGTGCCTTACACTGACTATTCAAAAAAAAAACTGATGACAACAGAAATGCTGCAGCAATTTCCCATGTATTTATATTAAGACTGAGAATGTCTCTTCCCTCTGGCTGCTTCTTTAATCTGGGTGTGTAATTGGACTGTAGTCTCATGGAGGCTGCAGCTTTCCCTTGTTACTTTTCTCTCATGGCCCAATTTGACTTGGCCCAATTTTTATCTGCCTTGACTACCCTTTTACCCTTTTTCATAATTTGAAACTTAATTTTTAACATCTTTTCATGTAGGACTCTTAATACATTTAGATTAATGACACAGATGTTAACTACTACAAAAATGTGTTCAAGTCCTACTAGAGAGTAGCTTTGAACAGTCTAAATGAAAAGCTGTAAAGAAAAATGTAATCCCTGCTCAGATTGACAAAAAGGAGTAAAGATCTTAAACCTTATTCCTGATGGAGTATGCTTTTACAAGAATTGAACAGATCTGTGTCTGTCCAACATGAAAATCTGCTTCCTATGTCAACCATGGAACAAAAATCATAGGTTTTTTTTCCTCATGCATGTGTGTATGTTAAACAAAGACCAGAATTCTAATGTACTGGTGATTTTGGTATTTGGAGGTTTTCCCTGACTATATTGTCTCTAGACAAAAAGGGCTAGTGCACAGTTTGTTGTCTATTTTGCTTTAAAAATGTGATGCTAGGAGGAAAATGAAGTCTTCTGGTCTAACATTTACACCTCCAATATTTAGATGGATGTTATGCTGTGATTCTTCTTTGCTATGATGGATTGTTCGATTATGTCCTATTCCTAGAATTTTCCCTTTGAGTTTTGATGTAGATGGAAACAGTAATTTGGTTTTGGATTTCTTTTTTTAGTTCAACTGTTTGGACTTAAGTTCACTAAATTATCAGCTGGAATTTAATATTAATATTTCAGTCTTCTTTGAATTTATATCTATAAAGTGCTGTGTGCTATTAGTGATACTATAAAAACTTGGTTTTTGCTTCAACTGGTAGAATGCAATGCAAAGTTCAGACCAAAATGCCTTACCTTGCCACAAAGTTGTGTGTAACCTCAACTTTCCAGATGAGACAGTGATAAAGGGGGCCTATATGTATGAGTTATGTGCTGTTATTAGCAGTAGATGGGCCTATGAACTGCTTTATGTACTGGTATCTAATATCCTAGACAATATAAACTCAGTTTGCAAACAAGATAACCTCCATGGAAGAAATATTCCAAATACAAATGCTAGCAGAAATTGTCAAGTTTTGCCTAGCAAGGAGATTTGTTTCCAAAAGCTTTCTTGGCTTCTGAGAGGTAAAAATACTTAACAGTGAGGACATGTAGCTTGTCCCTCCTCAACGTTACTGCTCCTTAATGTAGCTTCTACAAGTGCTACAGCCCTACATGGTGTGACAACAAGCAGTACTGTCTATAATTGCAAGTACCTCTATACTTTGTTTCTAAGGAACAGTATTAGAATGAAGCTAAACAGACCTTTGATACTTCAGCTACTATTTCTACCTCTGCATACGGCATATCTGTTTAATCTCACTGAAGGAGAAAAAAGTGCTGAAGCACTCTAAAGTTGGTAGCATGTGGCTAGAAGCAGTGGGTTATTAGAGAGCTTCTCTAGCTCTTGGGACATTGAGGAGAGTGACTTTTCCACCTTGAGACATTCTAGTCAGTAGACATGAATGTGTGAAGGATGATGCACCTGCAGTAAAATCTTACTTCAGTCTCCTGGAAATGTTCCTCCTTGCAACTAGGTGAGGGAAGCTTCAGAATTCTGTGCTGGCTCCTCTCTACTGCTCATGCTATTGTTCACTTTAATCAGAATGCAATTTCTAACAGTGTAAGTTCTTAATTGATATTGGAAGAGCATTTAGTAAGAATTTCTTTCACTCTTTCTTCCCAGCGGAGCATGCTTGTGTATCTAATCCCTGTGCTAATGGTGGGATTTGTCATGAAATTTCATCAGGCTTCAAGTGTCACTGCCCATCAGGGTGGAGTGGACCAACATGTGCTATAGGTGGGTATACATTTACTGATGAGTGACCTTTAGGGTTGGAAGAGTTGAGACAGCTCACTTCATAATCATGCTTAGGGAGCGTGGAATTGGTATTCTTTTGCCTTACCTGTCTTTTTAACAGCTATGCCTTGGGAGCCTCTGAAAAGATTAATGTTACTGTGCAGCCAACAAACTACTGGATGAGCTAAGATCCATGGGTTGTTTTTAAAAGCATAGCTGGACTATGTACAAAGAAATACTGTTGCCAAAAGCTTGGATGATTTCTGACTCTTTA